>JAVKPL010006285.1:0-25695 GCA_032173675.1 Gastrolobium villosum
CAGCAATCTCACTAGAGCCTTTAATATTCCACCTGAATCTATCCACTCCTCCATCTCCTTGAGGTGGAAGAATACTCCGAATTGTTTGAATGATACTAACCGGAAGGAAATTTGAGATAGACCGACAATCCCACATCCCATCATCAGTAACATATTCATTAATTGTCTTTTCCCTTACAGAATCCGAGAGAGGAAGGAGAGCTTTGCTAGCTAAATTGCTATCATGATCCACCCATCTATCCTCCCAGAACCTGATTGTTGACCCCTCACCAATGTCCCAAATCAATCTAGTATTCAACTTGTGCCAAACCTCACACATGGCCTTCCAAAGCGTAGAATTACCAGCTCTCCAATTGAATACAACCTGCCTATTTACCACAGTCACATATTTGGCCTTCAACACCTTAACCCACAAACTATCATGGTTATTAAGAAAATTCCAAATAATTTTCCCAATAAACGCTTCATTCATCACTGCGAGGTTCTTAATACCCAGCCCACCTTTGTTCTTTGGTCTAGTGATAGCATCCCAACCAATAAGATGCATATGTTTTTTATCAACTGAATCACCCCAAATGAATGCCCTTTGAAGTTTCTCCAATTCATTACAGATATTCTTAGGTAACAAAGTATACTGCATATGATAGTAGGGTAAAGTAGATAGAACAGATTGAGAGAGAACAATTCTACCTGCTTGGGAAAGGGATTTAGCTTGCCAGCTATTCAATCTTCCCTTTGCTCTATCTACTACACTAGCAAATGAGGATTTAGTGACCCTACCATGTTGAATCAAAGCTCCAAGATACTTGCCAATATTTGTCACTCTCTTAAATCCACTTATCTGAAGGATTTTATCAGCAGTCTCACTAGGAGTGTTCCTAGAAAAAAATACACTGGTTTTCTGTTCACTAATTTTCTGACCAGAAACTTCAGCAAACAAGTTCAAGCATCTGAGGAGGATATGGATCTGATCCTCACTAGCCTCCAAGAAGAGCATTAAATCATCAGCAAATAGTAAATGAGAGATCTTCGGACCACCTCTACCAGCTTTGATAGGATGCCACAACTTACCATCCACTGCAGTCTGAATAATATGGGATAGCTTTTCCATTGCTAGCACAAACAAATACGGGGATATTGGATCTCCCTGACGAACCCCTCTACTAGGCTGAAATTCATCAGTTATGTTCCCATTCCATAAAATGCTAGTTTTAGGAGAGGAAACAGCAGTCATTATTAATTCAGAAAGATGCGCAGGAATTTGAATCTCCATTAAAATATTTCTAAGGAAATTCCAATTGAGCCGATCATATGCTTTCTCCAAATCAACTTTTATAGCCATAAAACATGTCTTACCTCTCATTTTCCTCATAGAATGCACTAACTCCTGGACCACAATAATGTTATCTTGAATATGCCGATGAGGAACAAAACTAGACTGGGCAGGAGACACCAGCTTCTCCATTATTGTCTTCAACCTGCTAACCATAATTTTACTGACAATTTTATATACCACAGGACACAGTGAAATAGGCCTAAACTGACTAATATGCATCGGATTCTGCACCTTAGGAATGAGCACCATAAGAGTAGAGTTAATAGAAGCCAGTAAATTCGGATAGCTCCAAATCTGATTGACCAGAGAGCAAAGTTGCTTTTTAATCAGATCCCAATTCCTTTGGAAGAAAATTGCCGGATAACCATCAATCCCTGGAGCCTTCAAAGCACCAATATTAAACAAAGCTTGTTTAATTTCTAAATCATTTGGACATCTATCCAGCTCATTTTTCTCCAAAACCGAAAGCTTAGGCCAAAGCTTATCAGAAATGATCCATCTTCTCTCTAAAATATCTTCATGAAACAGACTCTTGAAATATTTTATAGCCATCTCTTTCAGATCAGCAGTATTTGTTACCCAAGCATCTCCCTCGCTTTTTAATTTAAAAATTTTATTTGTGCTTCTCCTCACCACTGTACTAAGGTGATAGAATTTGGTATTTCTATCCCCATCAGTGATCCATTTTTGTCTTGATTTTTGAAACCAAAACAATTCCTCCTCCAGAAGAACCCTCCCAAGCTGATCATGATAATGTTTCTCCATAGTATGCAGGTGAACTGAATCATTATCCTCCCTTCTACCTTGAATATTTGCAATCCTCTTTATTAAGCTATTTTTCCTCCTATCAATATTCCCAAAAACCCTTCTGTTCCACACACTGATCTCAGGAATCAATCTTTGAAGCATATAAGGGAGATCAAAATTCTTCTCCCAATGAGAGTTAAGAAAATCAACAAACCTGTCATGCTCTTGCCACGCAGCAAAGAATCTAAACGGCTTCTTTTTCTCACCAGTATTATCCTCAAACAGTTTGATAAGGATTGGGTTATGATCTGATAAGAGTCTAGGCAGAGAAGATACTCTTGCTCCATCAAAAAGCATTCTACATTCTACGTTAGCAACAACTCTATCAAGTCGCTTGTAAACTCTTCTTAAATTAGGCCATTTAGGACCTTGCCAAGTAAAAAAGGGCCCATCACAGCCCATATCAGCCACCTTACAATCTTCCAAGACTGAAGCAAATTTCTGACACCTAACAGGATCAGCAATAACACCACCTTTTTTCTCATGAGTAGAAGCAATTTCATTAAAATCCCCTCCAAGCACCCAAGGACCAGAAATATAATTACTAAGTTAACGAAGATACTACCACAAATTATTTCTAATACTTTGAGAAGGATTGGCATATATTGCCGTGAATTCAAAACAATTACCATTAGGAATAGTAATTTTACAATGAACAAATTGAGAAGATTGAGAAAGAACAGTTATACTCAACTTGTCACTATGCCACATGATCCAAATTCCACCAGCAAACCCCTGAGCTTCTTCTACAACAAAACTATCATACCCCACTTTCTTTATAAGCTTTCTACAGATTCCACTGTGAGTTCGAGGTTCAACCACAACAGTCATATCCACCATATGTTTCTTAATCAGAGTTTTAAGGGCATTGCCAAACTCCCTTCTAGCAGCCCCTCTTGAATTCCATATGAGAAAATTCATTAAAAACTTTGAGATTGGTTTACAAGGCCTGAAAATCCTTGTTTTTCACAATCCCTCAATGTGATGTTATCATTAGCACTTACGTATTCCATCTCATTTGCAACATTTTCCTGCACACCGTCTTCAGCCATAGGGTCAGGAGGTTTCGGGTCAAGATGATCATTTGAAGTCTTCATTACTTGACCAATGGAGACTTGATTTTGGTGATTAGGTATCAAACCATTCGTATTATGGTGATTAGTACTGCTAGGATTATCCATCCCAACAGAACTACCTTCTCCATTATCCTTTGACAGATTCAGATTTTTTATTCCTGCATTTCGCTTCCCATTCACTAACTCCTTTTTATGGTGGCCCTTTTCCAAATTCTGGTTCATACTACTATTGTCTATATGAGTACCAACCAGAATAAATTGGGAATTAGTCTCCACCATCTCAACTGCAGCAGACAAACTCTTCTTATCTTTGGATTGAAGGGACCTCTGGACAGGGTTCCCATTACTATTGACTCTCCCTGTATCATTCTGTTTCTCCTCCTGCACATTTTGATTTTTCAAATTCATAAAAGAGTTTCTCATTTTCAAGTGTGTTTGTATCCCTTTCCCTTGTTTTACTTCTGATCTATTTTCCTGTACCCCCTTATTTCTCCTACCTCGTGAAACCTGCATCCAAGGACCAAATTTGGATTTTTCCTCAGCCACATCTTTACCATCTTCCATACTAATTTCATGAGTATTTATGTCCTTTTCCACTTTAAAATTCTCCTTATCAGTTACTCCACATATTCTATTCGGACAATTTTCCAACCTGTGACCATACATTCCACAACCATAGCAAATAAGATGCAACCCCTCATACTCTACCTTTTTCAGTCTACCTTCAACTTTATATTCCACTTGCAAAGATTTCGTGAGATCTAATTCCACACACATTCTTGCAAAACGACCTCGAGCTAATGAAGTAGTAGCAGCATCAATTCTCACAAATTTTCCAAGCCAATTCCCAATACACTTAATTAAAGAGGTGTGAACATATTCTATTGGAAATTCAGGCAACCGCACCCAAGCCATAATACGAGTAATAGATGCCTGATAGGGATGGAAATCAGGTTCCCATGACCTAATGGCTAGATAATGATCAAAAATGATCCAAGGCCCAGCTGTGAGGGCGAAATCCATGTCTTTTTTATCAGAAAAACGAACTAAAAAATAGTCATTTTCGAGATCAGTTACAAAGATCTTACCTTGTCGTGC
Organism: Gastrolobium villosum; assembly: GCA_032173675.1. Taxonomy (NCBI): domain Eukaryota; kingdom Viridiplantae; phylum Streptophyta; class Magnoliopsida; order Fabales; family Fabaceae; genus Gastrolobium; species Gastrolobium villosum. The sequence continues at coordinate 4,318 of JAVKPL010006285.1, forward strand.
CCACAGGTTCTCCATTTTCTTTTTCATAAATGCTAGAGAGACCTTTTTCCCCATCAATTTCACAAAGAAGGACTGGTGCCAGTGTTGCCATGCTTTCTTCTTAAAGGAATCTGACAACTTAAAATTCACTCTGCCTTCCCCATCTTCTTCCGTAATCACTTCTGGCGATTCGGGTTGATCTTCGATGACTACGTCTTCTGACTGAGTCTCCTTATCCTCTGCATTGATCTCTTCAATTCGATCCTCCCACTCTCCAACTGTAATATGCTTCTGTTTCAACTATTAATGAGATATTAGCATGTTTTTCAAAATAACGTTTTAAATAAGAACAATGTTATTGGCACTCTTTTTTTTTTTTGCATCCTCTGTTTTTTTTTCTCACTTGTATTTTTTATTATTTAATTAAATAATTTATTTTATTCAAGTTAAATAATAAATAATCAAACTGCTATTGTTTATTCTCATGTACCGGGCAAATAACACTTTACATCCACGTGGTTTAACTTATTTTGTACTTTTCAAACATAAATTTTATTTGCTTAACACATAACTCTCCTAAACTATCATAAAAGTGTAATTTGTAAAGAATAATTTTAAATTAAAATCTTAAGATGTTGGGTGTGGGTTTTTTTAACAATTTGTATTATTTTATATCACATTTCTCACACAAGAGTCCTTAGGGACTCAAGTGTGGAGATTGCATAACCCAATATTTTTCATTTTACCTTGTGCTTTTTTAATTTCACTCGAAAGTGAGGAGCGGTGAGGATTAAACTCGTAACCTTGTGATCACTAAAACTTTGATACCATATAAAGAACCATTTTAACCAAAAATCCTAATTTTACTTTTTGAATCTGGTTATGCAAGAAATGAAAATGCCTCCTAATCTGATTGATATTATAACAAAAGCAATATCTTCTTCTAAGATCAACATTATATGGAATGGCAGTGTTACCGAGGAGTTTCAGCCCTTTAGGGGTATTCGTCAAGGGGGCCCATTATCCCCTTATCTGTTTGTTATGGCTATGGAAAAATTGTCACATATAATAAACACAATGGTTAATGGTAATTTGTGGAAGCCTATTACAGTTGGTAAGGAGGGTCCAAAGGTTTCTCATCTTATGTTTGCAGATGAATTAATGTTTTTTGCGGAAGCTAGCATGGATCAATTACAAATTATTTTAAAATGCTTAGAGCTATTTGGGGAGATATCTGGCCAGAAAGTAAGTGATCCAAAGACAACTATATTCTTTTCAAAAAGTACTCCAGAGGATTTTCAACAAAAAAAAAAAAAAAAATACTCCAGAGGAGATTGTTCAAATATTTCTGGAGCTGCTGGTTTTAAAAGAGTTAGGAATGTGGGGCGTTATCTTAGGGCCTGGATGCAGCATGGTAGAGTCACTAAAGATTCTTATGCAGCTATAGTGGATAAAATGAAAGATAAGCTTTCCGGGCGGCAATCTAAATGCTTATCACAAGCTTGCAGGGTAACATTATCTCAGGCTATGTTGGCTGCCATTCCTTATTTTCAAATGCAATGTGGAAGGTTGCCTAAGAATGTTTGTATGGAGATCGAGAGGATTCAAAGAAGATTTATTTGGGGGATACAGAGAGACAGAGGCATATGCATCTTATTAATTGGGATACCATCACAAAGCCTAAATTGAATGGAGGTCTGGGATTAAAAATGAGTACATGAATGATGCATTGATGGCTAAGTTAGCTTGGGCTGTTTATTCTCAACCCCCAAGCTTTATGGGTGCAAGTGTTGAGAGCTAAATATGCTAACAATAGAGAGGGGATTGATATATTTGGATCCAAATCAGGGGACTCAAGATGTTCGAATTATATATGCTTAGCATGGAAAAGACTAGAAAGGATTTTGGTGTGGGAAATCAGATATGGCTCTATTGTTCTGTTTTGGCACCAAGCTCAAGCATCAAGCTCCAATGGCACCAATGTCCTCAAGTTTTCGCAAGCTTGAGGGAGAAAAATCTCAAAATCTAGGGACTTTCAAAAGGAATGGAGGTGTGAGTTAGGTTCATTGGGTCATTTATTACAAATTTTATGTGGAATTTGAGTGATTTTGGTGGAAGATTGAAGGAGAACAAATCTTGCCCCTTTGGAAGCTGGTGACTCGGTTTTGAAGAGAGAGAGTGAGGGAGAAGATGATGAATAGTAGCTGATTGGGTTGGTGCCGGTGGCTTAAGTCACTTAAGTTGGTGGGTCCCACATGACACCTCACAATTCAAATTATTTCAAATTATTCACTTAACCCACCAATCTCCAATTAATTCATAAATTATCCATTAAATCCAAAATTTAACATTCACCAAAGTCCTTTAATTACACTTGATCAGATGAATTCAGAGTTTTCCAGTCATTCGGTGAAATCACTGTTTTAGCCTGATATGTGCACTATTTGCACATTTCCCCAAAAAACCTAAAATTTATCAAATTTCATAAATAGTCATATTTCTTCGTCCTAATTACCTTTTTCAACATATTTTCAAGCCTAGAGCACTAATTTTACTCGGCGCATTTTTTGGTACAACTGTACCGCAGTATTTTCATCCGATAAAAATATTATTCATCAAATTTTTATAAACTTGCCTAATCACTTAATTTTTCGTTCCGAAATCATTTCCAGGGTTACTTTTCTCATTTGAGACCTTGCACTATCATTTTACAGTTTAGGGTTACGTATCTGTTAAATTATCTTTTACCCTTTTTACGTATTTTGATCCCAAAACTTAGAATTTTCACTAATCCTACCCCTCAATCCTCATCTTATTATAAATATGTGTTTCAAATCTACGAGATGTAATACTAGCCTGGAGCCATTTCAAAGCATCCACAGTTCTGCATTTCATGCTTAAATAAGTACCAATTATGTAGGAAAATTTATATCCCCAATTGAGTTCGGCTTTTCAATAATTGACAAAAAACACAATGATACAATTTTTTTTTCTAAGAAAAAGTTGAGCAATTAATAAATGGTGATACAAGACGCTTCTTATACTAAAGTGTAAATTGTGTTTTACAAGGAACCATATCATTAATTTATTAAGATTGGTTTAATGATGAGGAATTTGAGTAGTTCAGTAGTTTATATTAGGTTATGAGTTCAATTACTACCAATATATCCAAAAAGGAACCATATCACTAACTATTGTCCCATTAAATTCCACAAAAAGATATTGATCACTTTGAATATGTATAAAATGTAGCGAGTGTGAACATATACGTAGTTAGGTGTATTAATATTCACAACCATAAGGATGCTAGCAAGCACCGAAAGAATTGAAAGGAATACAAGTGGGCTATTTGAAGTGATGAAGTGAGGGAAAGGTCAGCGGCACGTTTGCCTCCTTTCAAATTTATGTAAATTTTTAGAATTAAGTATTAATTTTAATTTTTTGGTAATATATTTAATGCTCACATTACTTTAAATTTTATAAAAACCTTTATAATTTTAAGTATTTTTTTATCATTAAATAATTATAACTTCAAAAAAAATTAATTATAATTTCGTCCCTTCAAAAAATTTCGAAATGACCATTTGATATTTTAGAAAAACAGAAGCAAAATGGTGCAAATTGTACAATCCGAAATAGATTAAAAGGAACAAATTAAGTTTACCTAAAAAAAAGGAACAAATTAAGGAATAGATTGAGTGAGAGGGGTGTACACAAGCCATTCCAAAATATTGAGTGGCACTATGGTGAGTGGGGTATGTGTGTAGTTTTCCCAGAAAGCTCAGTTATCATATGCCAAAGCATGTTGGTATTTTCGGTTAAGACGAAACTCAATGTAAAGCATATTCTTCGGAGATTATCGAAGCTCTTTTTGGTCTATTTTGTGAGGATATTTGGGATTGATCCCCACCTTCATTATCCATTTATTTATGTGGCAAAGTATAGCATTTTATAAGCTGTGTATGAGTCATTATCACGATTGCAGCAGAATGATCTTGGCAAAAATTTAAAAAAAAAATTTATCTTATCGAGTATTCTTACCGTATGAAAATAATTTTAATTTAGGATATTGAGATTATCTCTCATTATTAGTAGCATACATGTGTAATAGATTGAGTCAATTTTAAGGAAAAAGACTGACAGGTTAATTTAGGGGATTATGTTTTGTAGCCCTGTTTTGGGAGAATTAATTTTTTTTTTTAATTCCTGCTTAGGAAGAGTTTCGAAAAGAAGAATGGAAATATTATACTTACTATCTATTTTTCTTACTACCAAATCTTAACCGTTGATTTTCGTCAATCTAACGGTTATAATTTATGAGATCATAATTATTAATTAATTATTAATTTGCAATAAATTACAACGTTAGATTGACGGAAATCAACGGTTAAAATTTGATAGTAAGAAATAGTAAGAAAAATATGTAGTATGTATAACCCTTCCGAACAAAAATTGATAACATGGTTTATTTTCATTCTCACTAAAAGATAATATGTATTTAATAAATAATACGTAATTAATCTAATAATACATTTTATAATGTATCCATATAATAAAGGAAAATATATTTTTCATGCTGCAGTTATCTCATGTAAATGTGTAACACATAAAAAGTGGGTAGAATCCACTTTTTTTCTTTATCTCCCTTTTTTTTAGTGGATTTCATTCATTTTTTTTTTTGTGTTGCATGAAATAAATTATTTCATACAACATGATAAACATATTCCTAGTGTATTCAGGGATATAAAAGTAATTTTTTAATGAGATAGGTTATTCTATCTATTATTTTTCTGCCTATCTTTACATATCACTCTTCAACACCATTAGATCAGAGAAAAATGATAAAGGTAGTTGAGACCATGATCTAATAGTATTAGAGAATGGTAAGTAAAAGTAGGAAAAAAATAGATAGAATAATCTATTTTTTATTAAATTCTATCAATTTGTGTTCTTGAACTATGGATTCATTCTGATTTCTCCAGATAAAAAAATAAGTTCCATCAAATATTATTTCTAACTATTTTTATTTCCCAAACTAACTAAAAAGATAAAAATTTAAAATAATTATCATGCACGCCGTTAATCAATTTTATTATAATATTACTTTATTAGTTTGATTTAAAATTTAAATCGATACACAGTTCAGTTGAATTCGATTTTAATCGATTAGGATTGGGTCAATATTTTATTTTTATGAAAATGTAATTTTATCAAAACATATCAAATATAAGTTTAAATTAGTTCACCAAATTACTCTAAATATAAATGCAAACAAATTCATAAAACAGCAACAAGATGTATATCCAATTTCTAAATATAATTTCCAGTTATTTGTCAATCCAATAATACATGCCCAAATTCAAAAGAGAAAATGAATTTTAATTTGACTTATAATAAAAAAAGTTCTTATCTAAGTATAGATAACATAAAAATTCCTCAAGTAAACTAATTTTTAAAATATATGTATAAAATTTCAGGTTGATTTGGACTAAATTAGTTTGATACTTAGATCCGAAAACTGATATAGTCCAATTCATTTTATTTTAGTTTTTAAAATTATTCGCTTTTCTTTTTTCCTCAATTTTTGTAGTTTTGATCAGATTGATCGGTATTGAATACCCCTACTTACAGGTTCTTGAACGAACCGTAGATTTCCCACAACCGTTTGCTTTTGGTATGTTTTTCCAAAAAAAAGCTTGCTTTTGCCTTTCGGTATGGTTTTAACGAAATAATTTGTGGATTAATGTTTTTCTCCCCAAGTTAGAGATAATTATGAAAGTGGATAAATCTCATTTAACTAATTTAAGGGAAAATTATTTCTTTGGGGAAGACAAAGTTATTTCTAGCACCCTAAAATAACGTTATTTTGAGAATTAGGAAAAAGCAACACTCCATATTTAAAATTTAAAATTTAATCTCGTATCTTAAATTTTACTAAAATACTTTATTTTATTTTTTTTAATTTCAAAATGAAATTTTTTGGAATTATAGTCGATAACTTTATTGGAATTATAGTGGATAACTTTATTTCCTAATATCGTAGAATAAACCTTATTCCCTTAATCTAAATTGAAATCACTTATAAAATAGATCTAAAGCGATAAGCAAGATTTGGCTCAGTTGGTTAAGCGATTTCTACAAGTCTATGACTTTGAGATGCCTACATAAATATTTTACATTATCCATTAGGAAGAAATAAAATGTGGCCTTAGGATCCAAACAGTCATAACTACAAAAAAACAGCGCAGATTTGCTGTGTTTGCTTGCTTGTACTTTGGAAGGAATGGTTATGCGTGGCCAACACATTCTTCTCAACTAACTACCGTATTGACTTAGAAAAAATTATTTGTGATTTTGAATGATATAAGTTATATTATTTTGTAAGTATAAAGAAATGTAAGTTTTATTGAAAAAAATAAAGATAAAAAAAAAGTGCAAGTCTCATCTTTTGTGTTTATGAAATAATACAATTTTTTATACTTGTTTTAGAATAACTACAATTAAAAAACAATTGCTTAATTAGGAGTTTTTTCAAATAATTAGAATAAGGATGGCAGTCATGGATCAACGAATTGGATAAGTTTGTTCATCAATTTTTTTTTACAGATAATTACAGGTTAGTAGTTTATAGCTGGACCTTGAATTTTTCTGAATTACTACTCATCCCTTCTCCACCCACCATTTTGGATTGGTTTATTTGTCCGCTTCACTTTCAGTGAAACAACTTTCAAAACCTCGAAGCACTGTATTGAATTTAAAGGACACTCCAACACGGATAGTATTTGTAAGTGTTAAGAATCCGGAGCGCCGTAGTCGATCCGGGAATCGGTAATCATATAATCAGTTTGGTTAAAGAAGTAATAGGTCGATCATATATCAGAATAGGTCCGACTCGGCCAGTTTTTATAAAAACCGGTGACCCGGCCCGTTCCATAAAAAATCATATTAGACATATTTGAATATTTTTTGCTTATTGACTTACATAAGTTATGTACCTACAATACTAATATTATCTCAACTATGCACAATGCAAAAAACTTTGATTAGATTTATATTTAGAGATGTCATTTTCTGAACCTAAAGTCCCGTATTACGATCATTATATTTTTATTTGATCTTTTATTGGATAATAATATATGATTTATTATTTTTATATTAAAATATTTGAAATTTTTATCATTTGTTTAGATATTTGAGTATGTTTATAATTTTTTAATATAAATTATAAAATTGCATATAATTACCGGATCATGCGGTTGAACCAGTGACCCACTGGTTGAACCAGTGACCCAATACCTCGACCGGGTCAATGACCGGGCCGATTTTAATAACATTGGTATTTGTCATGAGATTTTCATCTTTTGCTTCCAATCAATTTTGTAGGTTATTTTTTAAATAAGGGAAAACTTCAAAAACCCCTACAAGTTTTCTCAAAATCATTTAACCCCCTCCCTGAAATTTTAATCATTTACCCCCTACTCAAAAAAAAAATTATCACTTACCCCCTTAATTTAATTTTTCTATCCAAAATTTTGTTAAATTTTTTAAAAGGTACCAAAATTACCCTTAATAGAAAAAAGAAAAACATAATTTCATCACAAACATGATTTTTTAAAAGGTACCAATTGTAAAACTTTATGTTTTATCATAGCTAATTCTAGAACCGCAGGGTGATTTAAGGGGACTACGACAAGACTTGGAACTTGGAAGCCTCATTGTATGTCGATATTAACATTTGTTGGTGAATTTTGTTTTGAGAATGTGAATCATATTATAAGTTTTTCACTATATATCAGTTAAATAGATGGTGTGAGTGGGGCAAGTGTTCTGCATATATACCAACCCTTGTCCATATTTTTGTATCTCCCATTTTTGTTCATAGATACATTGGACCTCATGGGTTTTGATAAAAGTAGGCTTGGTAATGAAGTAAGTTTTTTTTGCCAAACTCTATGATAGTACTCAACTTTCGCAACATACCTTGCGGGTTTTACGGTAAAAAATCCAAACTTTCCCTACAGGAATTAAAATATAAAAAACAGCATCCTACTTGTTTCGTATATATGAATATTTTAAGCGTAAATTATAACAATTGTTTGCAAGCTTAAAATTAAGCAATCATCCTTTAAATTAAAAAGACATATTAAACTAGTTACAAAGTAGTTTGTGAGGAAATTATGTTTTTCTTTTTTTCTATTAAGGGTAATTTTGGTACCTTTTAAAATATTTAACAAGATTTTGGATGGAAAATGAAATTAGGGGGGTAAGTGATAAAAAAAAAATTGAGTAGGGGGGTAAATGATTAAAAACTTCTGGGAGGGGGTTAAGTGATTTTGAGAAAACTTATAGGATTTTTTTTTATGTTTTCCCTTTAAATAATTTATAGATTTTTTTTAAGGGGAAGAATATTGTGACAACCAAGTTATGTTACTACCAAGTGACTACCAATCAATCTCACCGTTAGATCGATTATCTTGATCCAATGGTTATATTTATTTCCATCTTTTTATGGTCATGATTCCCCATATTTAAAGTGAAAGCATTAAATATAGGAAATCATAACCATACAAAGGTGAAAAAAATATAAAGTATTAAATTTGGGAAATCATGACCGTACAAAGATGGAAATAAATATAACCGTTAGATCAAGATAATCGATCTAACGGTAAGATTGATGGGTAGTCACTTGGTAATAACATAACTTTGGTTGTCACAATATCCTTCCCATTTTATTTAAATGAAATTTAAGATAGATTTAACACAAATTTTAAAAATAATTTTGTGACCGAACAAATCCAATATATTTTTGTGTGTGTAAGTTAAACACACAAGTAATATAATAAAACTCGAAGTGTTAATTTAACAATAGACAAGTATGTGGCATAAGGTAGAAACAAGTAACTAAACCAATTCCTTGAAATCGAAATATCAAAAATAAAACTAACAATAATTTCATTTCATGGCTCAAAAAAATCTCTTTCACACGCAAATAATTAAGGCTAATATTATATTATTATTTCCAATTTGCAATCCCATATACAGTCTAACATTGAGATGGAGAAAGTGTTAACGATCTAAGTCAAACAAGAAATTAAGACAAAATCCAAAAAGGAAAAGGTTGTCCTCCAACTTAATAACTCTATATCAATAAGCTACTTCCAGCAGGGACATTTTGGGTGGCAGAAGGCGGCACCTAGAAACCATCACGTGCCCATCTTTTTGATTCCTGATCTTGAATATGCTTTTCATTTGGCCGTATAAAAAAAATTATTGTTTCTCTCGTCGTAATAAATAATTTTATCTCTTATTTATTATATAAAAATATGTGAAATTTAGGAGAGATCATGTAGAGAAAAGATAATATAAGTCTCATATATTTTCATGTATATATAAGAGATAAAATTATTTCCTATAATATAAAAAATATTAATCACATAAAAAAATGGTAAGAGAAACAAACAAAAGCTACACATATTTTTTTAGTACAGTAAAGCTACACATACTTTAAATTACATGGGAACGGGTAAATCAAGGTTGATAGGACAGGCATGACTCAAGGCCAAATTCAATAATGAATAATATTCCCTTAGTTACGTACTTGGATTAGGCTTTGTTGGCCTGCAGAGAACATGACACACTTTCTTAGTTCAAAAATCAACAGAAAACAAGTTGTTTGAAAATTAAAATAATGAGTTTTATGACTTTGTTAATAGGATTTTCATTTTATCCTTTAACATAACACAATAAATTTTCCTACACACACAATATTTTGTGGGGCCCACACATTTTAAAACAAAAGAAAAAAAGAAAAAAATATGGCACGTAAAATGAATCTCTATAACATTACACAATCATTTTTCCTACAACATAATAAACAGTTAATATTTTGAGGTTCTTTGCTTAGTTTACAAGAGCATAGCGGCATGATTTATGAATATAAACTAGTCAACAAGAAATGACTTCTTCTTATTTTTTATTTTTTTATCTTTTTCTGCATTACAGAAACAGCTACTAAAATTTAGAAGCGAGAAAGTGTAGATAAACATATTCTTTGGAAAGCAACAGCTACACCTACCAGAAAAGTGCAAGTTTTAAATCATGGAGAAGACAAATTGGTATCTTAGTGTTTGCACTAATTAAACTTTAGATACAACGTTACAAAGAATTTTAAAACATTTATTTTTATGTTTTTGTCTTGGCCAGCAAAGGGGGTTGCTTGGTTGTAGAAACAGTATGCCAAAATTGACATGTTGTCTCTAGTCAATATTTTTTTTTTATATTTTCCATTACAGGAGGGTTTTTTTTTTCAAGAGAATCAGAATAATGTTATAGGTGATTTCTTTAATAGCTTTATGTTAATTTCTGGGTACAGATGAATTTGTCCCTTTTAAATTTCGGTGTCATTTCCGGAGACTTTATTCGGCTGAGTTTAGTTGCCAACTCATCTCAACCAGGTCATAAATAACTGGTTGGGTTGAACGACCTCATTTATGCTGTTTATTTCTTATTTTTAAGAAAAAAAAATTCTGTTATCTAAAAAGTTTATGATAATTGGATAATTTTTTTTAAAAAATATTAATTTTAGTAATTTTTTCTTAAAATATATTAAAATATTATATCCTAAAAATAACTTTTTAAAATTATTCAAATGTAATTTTTTAATACTATTAATCAATTCATCGATTACTTAACTTATTCAATTCAAACCTAATAAAATCAGTTGATCAACGTGTGGTATTCAAATGTAATCTTTATTACTCACGGTCACGGCATTCACTTTTTTAATCTTTGTAACTTATTGGAGCTTGATGATGTGTCAACCGGTTTCTAGCTTTGTTTAATTAAAGGGTTTAGCTTTTCTTCTCTTGACGTAAGTTACGTCCTTTAAAAAAAATTAACATTATGTATTGTGAGTAATATATAGTTATAATATGAAGAAAAAAAAATTCACTTTTTATATTAGTTGATGTTATTGAGGAAAGAGAAAAACAATTTTTTATATTATAATTATATACTACATGATGTAACTTACATACTTTAAAAGGATAAATGATTTTTCCTTAATTAAATTTCGTTAATTTCTTGCTTTTTTGTTTTTTAAGAAGTGTTTTGTTATGTGATAGAAAAACACATCATCAAACAGTTTTCTAATAAAAAATAAAATCATACTAACTGATGCATATTATGTGGGGAGAATTTTTTAAAATATTGTTATTTTAATAACTAATTACAGAAATATAGCATCATCGAATTAATTTTTGGATCTATTGTACTCGCCCAAAATGGGCATGACCACTCATGCCTAATTTGAGGGAATTACAGTCACCAATCTTGCTTAAAAAATGCGAGACCACTCTCATCCCATTTAGGCAAGAGTCAGCAAGCCTAAAAGTCTTATTCTTTTAGGGGGCGTTTGGTACAGGAAAAAAAAATTTATCCGGAAATTTCAATTTTTAGAAATATGTTGAAAATATTTGGTTTAAAATAATTTTCAAAAATTTAAAATTTATAAAAATTCAATTTGTCGGGTATCTGGCAAAGTGACGGCTACCAAACGCGAGTGCTTGTATGTACGTACGTAGCTTTTAAGTATGAAGCACCGACACTTCAAAAACCCTGACGTGTCGTGTCCGACACTCTCGGACACTCCGACACTCCCCGACACTTCAACACCCGTTATAGAAATTCAAAAAAAGATTTAAAAGTTGTGTTGCGTTGAGTTTTTAGTTCCAACTGTTAGATTCATTAGATTACGATTACCATTTTATTGAGTTTAATATAAATATTTGGGATATCTTATGTTTTTTTGCAAAATTTATGAATATTACAAGTTTATATTCATTTTTTGTTAAATTATTGAATATTAAATATAATATACACTACATAAATTAAAAATATTATTTAATATCAAAACGTGTCCTAACGTGTCGAAATCTAACATTTTTTAGAATTAACGTGTCGGAGTGTCGTGTCGTATCGTGTCACGTGTCCCGTGTCAGTATCGGTGCTACATAGGCTTTTAATTGGGCATGTCATTCTCTTTCAGCTTTCGATTTTCACCATTAAGTGACTACTCCACCCATTTATTTTTCTCATGCATGTCTCCATTACCACCTAATCTATTTAACTTAGCCATTTACTCCTTCATAGACCAAGGAGAAAGGTGCACGGCGGGTTGATTTTCTTATTCACTAAGAATGGATAGTGGCTCTAAAGCACGTCTCTAAAGAAGCAAATGGGTGCACTTGGCTAGCCAAGTCCTCCGTACAATGTACTTTCGATCTCCAATATTATCAGATTATACCTGCAGACCTGATACCCTTATTTAAGTTAGATCTCCAGGGAACAATCCATTACATAGTTGTTGATCTGGCTAGTTTGAGTTTTTAATTTTCTGTTTGTCTTAGTGTTTTGTTTATTTTTATTTTTATTTTTTTTTGAGACTTTGTCCCTTTCTGATATAAAAAAAAAACAACATATTATTAAGGGAGTATTATCATTGCGGTTGCCACAGGCGCAATGAAAGATGAGAAATACATGGGAATTGAACACACACCACTACATTACATACACCTAAACACATACACCCCACACCACTAGGCTAATCCTAGTGATGAGAAATATTTCTGTCACGCCTGCAGACATTAATAATACTCCCTAATATTAAATATAAATGCATTTTTTTAAATAAAAAGTATATCAAAATTGAATTTATACAGTAGTGAGTAATTTACTTTGCAAGAACTCCAAAATATTTTGGATGGTCTTAAGTATAAGCTCTGATTACATGAAGGTGCTAAATGGAGATATTAAGCCTTGATGTCTTTTTTATTTTGGTTAAAAATAAAGTGGCCTAGGAACTAATTAGAACATAGGACAACATTTTTTGGGCTTAATGATCCTAGTAACCTTACACCATCAACTATGTGTCCAATTCATACAGATCAAGCAGGACCCATGGGTTTTTGGTGGGCTTATTGTGCATTACGTTGCATCAAAATCATAAGATCTGGACTCCGCATTCCAAATCAACCCATACTATTTTTGTGCATGATGTTTGATCACGAACGCAAATGTTTGAATTTCAAGGGTCGCTGACGAATTGTTGCAATGGGTCTCACCGTCTAATAGGTATTCCCGGTCTGAATGAGATTGATTTTGGAAGTAAAAATTATCCAATCCAATCTCTTTAGTTCAATCATGTAATCAGTTATTCGGTTTGAATTTTTTTCCAATTCCGAACCAATTTTTTTGGTTTGGATTAGATCGATTTTTGATTTTTTGAAAATACTAAAATTTATTTTATGATTATTGTGTAAATAACATCTTTTGTATACATTGGCTTTGTAATTTTTTTTTTTTTGAAATACAAAAGAATCAATAAACGATAATATTAGTTTTTTGTGGGCAATGAGATCTGAAGCCCTACACAAATGAAATTTTGTTGATGAGAGGTGATTAGGTTTTTCTTGGGTTTAATTGATGGGTTAATGGGTCTTAGGTTTAGAAATTTTTAGACTATGATTGAGGAAAGACCCAATAGCTAGAGGGGAATTAATATTTTAGATCGTGTTACGGATAAAGGTCTTCCCTCAACTGCCGCCCTAGGATATCTCCTTAGGAGATATTTCCAGATCTCAACAGTTGAAACAAACTGATTGAGGCCGACTAAGTCGGACAGAATCTCAACTGGGGGAGCTCAGCGACTGGAAACCTAGCCAGGTAACCCTATAAATAAGAGCTCAGACATCCCAGGTACTCACCTCTGAATCGCCTTGCTTATTCCACTCATTGTGCACACACCACCCCTTGGTTGTAAACCCTATTGCTTGTGCGCAGTGATTGGGACCTCGGCATTTAAGCCTAGTATATCAGGCATATACGCTATCTCTGAGCGCATACCATCTGGTATAGCAATACGGTCTACCTCGGACCTAACATTGGCGCCGTCTGTGGGGAATCGGTAAAATTCGATTCCCATACCACAATGACCAACACACGATCCACGTCGGGCAATGCTCAGGGGCCATCCCAAATGTCTGGTTTGGAGCAGCTCCAGGCTTCCGCTAGCCCGGTTCTGGTGGACGTACAGGTCGAAGGGGTCGGATTACAGGGGCCGACTCCTAGACCACCAATCGGAAACACAACAATTGTAACCCGCCCATCTGAGCCACCAAATGTTACCTAAATGGCGATGGGTGCAATCCTCCAGCGGATGCAGAAAATGGAAAACAGATTCCTAACCCAGCAACGATTAGATGCTGAAAGAATGGCGACACTTGAAGCTGGATTACGAAACCGGACCGCTCAAGGCGGAACCGGAAGCGGATCACAAGCCCAGGACGGGGAAAACCCGCACCAAAATACTGGCGGAAACGCTAATGCAGGCAACGGTGGGACCCAACACCAAAACACCCCCGCTGCCGAAGTCAATGTCTTGGAAACTCTGGCTCTTCACCTCGGCAATCAGCAAGAGGTCGGAGGCCAGAACAACGCCAACAACCAAAATTATCTAAATGACGATGAAGCTAATGATAGCCCATTCACTGAAAGACTAATGAACCTGGCCATCCCCCGAGATTCAAAAGCACCAGAATACCTCCATATGATGGGAGTCAAGACCCGGAAGCCCACTTGGAGGCTTTCAAAACTGAAATGCTGTTTAATGGGATCACAGGACCCATCAAGGCCAGAATTTTCGCAACAACCCTAACGGGACAGGCAATGACCTGGATCACCAGGCTGCCCAAAAATTCAATTGACTCGTTTGAAGATTTAGCTCGGACTTTCCGCCTCAACTTCGCAACCAGCAAAGTGCATCCCATGCCGGCATATGCACTAGGAAGAATTCGTCAGAAAGATAATGAATCATTGAGAAAATACCTTGATCGATTCAAAGATGCAGCACTGAAGGTCCGCGGTCTCACCGAAGCCGTGCACCTCCACCTAATCATTTCGGGATTAGATGGGGACTCCCCACTTGCTAGGTCGATCTACAAGAACCCGGTCAATGACCTTGAAGAGTTCCGACGTAGGTCGGACAAATACATCAATGTGGAGGATATGCAGCAGGTTTACGTCGAGTCTCGTGGGCGGAGCCCGTCAAGAAGGAGTCCAAACAAGAAGAACGGTAGAGATCGGGATCACAAGGGGTCCAAAAGAGGAAACGAGGCTCGCGAGAAGAAGGCGGAAGATCGCTCTCCCAAAAGGAAGTTTGAAGACTACACCCCACTGAACATGCCCAGATCCAAGATCTGGAGAGAAGTAGCTCAAATGGAAATGCGAAACGTCGACCGACCTCGTCCCCTCAAAGCGAAGAGTGGACTTGACAAGAGCAAATATTGTGCATTCCATGACCAAAACGGCCACGTTACGGATGACTGCTGGGACCTTCGAGACGCAATTGAAAAACACGTCAGAGAAGTGAAGTTGAAACAGTACAAAATTCGTACGCAGGGGAAGAAAAACAACAAGCCCAGACAAAAAAGTCGAAGCCGAAGCCGAAGTCCGAGGCGTGGAGACAAAAGAGACCAGAGACAAGACCGCAATACAAAAGGTAAAGAAGTCGACGACAGAGCGGAGACTTTTCCTGAAGCAGAGTTTGAGTGCAATGTAATTAGTGGGGGATTGGGTGGCGGAGGAGACTCTGCGAACGCCCGAAGGAAATACTTGAAGGAGGTCATGTCCATCAGAGACCGGCCAACTTTTAAAGCGAAGCTCAACGAGCCCGAACCCCCTCCGATATACTTCACCAGAGCAGAGCTGGCAAGGGTCGTGCCAGGACATACTGATGGATTGGTAATCACTGGAGTGCTAGTCAACTGCCGAGTCAGGAGAATTTTCCTTGACCACGGAAGCTGTGCGGACATAATTCTCTGGGATGCTTTCAAGAGAATGAATTTGGATGAGAAGGACCTGAAACCATGTGTTACCGAGCTACTGGGGTTTAATGGAGCACCATCCCACCGAAAGGTTATATCGACCTCAAACTAACTCTTGGCACGAAGGATTCCTTCCGTACTGAGAGGGTTCGTTTTGTGGTAGTAGACACTTCCTCTTCTTATAACGTAATCATTGGTCGTCCTACCATTCACGAGTGGGACATGATGATATCTACTAAGCATCAACTCATGAAGATGCCAGGGCCAAATAACGAAATCATCACAATTCCTGGAGATCAAAGAGAATCAAGGGAATGCTATTATGAGACCATACGAGCCCATCACGGTGACCCAGCATCCCCTCCCCGGGTAAGGGGGAAGGATCGAAAGATCGGGCCTTCAGGACGGCCGACAGAGAGGTCAACTTAGTCGAGCTCGACATGAGAGAGGAGCTACAATCGCCACGACCACAACCTGAGGGTGAATTACAAGAAGTCGAGATCCGTGGTGATGGCCAAGGGCATACAAAGGTCGGAAAGTCTTTGGAGCTAGAGTTTCAAAACGAACTCGTATCATTCCTAAAGACAAATTCTGATGTGTTTGCTTGGAAGGCCTCGGAAATTCCTGGAATTGATCCAGCCTTTTGCTGCCATAAGCTTTCAATGTATCCGGGAGCGAAGCCGGTATCCCAAAAGAAAAGGAAGATTGGGGTGGATAGACGACAAGCTCTAAGTGAGCATGTGGATGAACTCCTGGAAGCCGGATTTATTCGGGAAATACAGTACACTACTTGGCTGTCAAATGTAGTAATGGTTAAAAACCAAGTGGAAAATGGAGAATTTGTGTTGATTACACAGACCTAAACAAGGTCTGCCCAAAGGACTCATATCCAATGCCTAACATTGACCAGCTAGTTGATAACTCATCCGGCTTCCAGCTGCTTTCATTTATGGATGCATACTCGGGATACAATCAAATTCCCCTTCATCCAGATGACCACGAGAAGACAGCTTTCATTTCTGAAAAAGGGAATTTTTGTTACAATGTTATGCCTTTCGGCCTCAAGAATGCTGGGGCCACTTATCAAAGAATGATGAACCAAGTCTTCCAGGCGCAGATCGGAAGAAATCTGGAGGTCTACGTTGACGATATGATCGTCAAGTCGATAAGCACTTCAGCACACATCGCTGACCTCGGAGAGACTTTCGAACAACTAAGAGCTCGGAAGATCAGGCTGAACCCAGCCAAATGTGCTTTTGGAGTACCAGCAGGAAAATTCCTAGGGTTCATGCTTACGAATCGAGGAATAGAAGCAAATCCCGACAAATGTAGGGCGGTATTGGAAATGAAACAGCCAGAAAACAAGAGGGAGGTCCAGCAACTTACAGGCCGCCTTGCTGCACTGACCAGATTCCTTCCCAAGTCAGCTGAGAAGGCACTGCCTTTCTTCAAACTCCTCAAGAAGGAGGCAGACTTCGGCTGGGGGGAAGAATGCAAAAAGGCATTCGACAACATCAAGGTCTGTTTAGCTACTCCTCCTGTGTTAACAAAACCGGAACCCGGAGAAACGTTGGTTTTGTACCTGTCTGTGGGGGAAGAAGCTATCAGCGCCGCCTTGGTCCGGGAAACGGATAAGTGCCAGCATCCAATATATTTCATAGGACGGACATTGCAAGGGCCGGAACTCCGATACCAGAAGCTGAAAAAAGTGGCATTTGCTCTATTGACAATGGCAAGAAGGCTTCGACCTTATTTCCAAAGCCACCGAATTATAGTGCGGACGAACCAGCCCATCAGGCATGTACTACATAAGCCTGACCTAGCAGGAAGAATGATTAATTGGGTCGTCGAGCTGTCCGAGTTCGATTTGACGTACGAACCTCGGCAGGCAATAAAGTCACAGGCACTGGCCGACTTCATCTTGGAGCTCACCCCGGGCAATGAACAAGAGAAGGTTGACAAAGACCTCTGGACAGTTTATGTTGATGGATCTTCAAATTCTAAAGGAAGCGGTGCTGGGGTGATCATTGAAAGCCCGGAAGGAGTATCAATTGAGCACTCGCTTCACCTGGCATTTCCAACCTCAAACAACCAAGCTGAATATGAGGCGTTTATTGCTGGGATTATGCAAGTAAGAGAGCATGGAGCAAAGAGAATTAAAATTATGAGTGATTCTCAAGTCGTCACTTCCCAAGTTGAGGGAAAATACCAAGCCAAGGGCCCCCTCATGATGAAGTACCTCCAAAAGGTCAAGGAATTGTTTGCCGAGTTCGACGAGGTATTGATCCAGTA
The DNA here is from genome assembly GCA_032173675.1 of Gastrolobium villosum. NCBI lineage: Eukaryota > Viridiplantae > Streptophyta > Magnoliopsida > Fabales > Fabaceae > Gastrolobium > Gastrolobium villosum. Next base: position 22,470 of record JAVKPL010006285.1, read on the forward strand.
CATCCCTCGAAATGAGAACATTAGGGCCGACATTCTGTCTAAATTGGCGAGCTCGAAAGGATCCGGTAATCACCGCACTGTTATTCAACAGAGCATTTTAGAACCGACATGCGTCCTAATGATAACCACCGACACGGAAGATTGGAGAAGACCAATTGTGGCCTACCTTGAAAAAGGAATCGTGCCAGAAGACTCTCAAGAGGCAAAGAAGCTTGTTAGGAACTCGGCCTGCTTTACCATAGTAGAAGGTCAACTGTATAAAAAGGGTTTCTACGCACCCATGTTGAAATGCCTTGATAAAAACGAGGTTGAATACGTGTTATCCGAGATCCATGAGGGCATCAACGGACACCACATGGGAGGAAAAGCATTAGCTAAGAAGGCGTTAAGGGCAGGATATTACTGGCCGACGATGGGGGCTGACGCCATGGAACATGTTCAACGATGTGAGCAGTGTCAGAAGCATGCATTGATAATTCATGCACCGCCAGAAGAGTTGCAGACCATCACGACACCATGGCCATTCTTTAAGTGGGGGATGGATCTCTTGGGACCCTTCGCTGCTGCTGAAGGACAACTCAAGTGGTTGATAGTTGCTGTCGACTACTTCACCAAATGGATCGAGGCCGAACCCCTCGCCACCATCACTTCGGCCAGGATACGCCGTTTCTTTGAAAGGAATCTGGTAAGCCGATTTGGAATCCCTGCAGAAATTGTCACCGATAACGGAACTCAGTTCATCGACAAGAAATTCCAAGAGCTCATGGCTGACTTCAAAATCAAACACCGCTTTGCCTCAGTAGAACATCCTCAGACCAACGGACAAGCCGAGTCTGCCAACAAGGTGATAATCAATGGACTCAAGAAAAGGCTTGACGAGGCCAAAGGAAATTGGGTACAACAGTCACACCTAGTTTTATGGGGATACAGAACAAGCGTTCAATCCGCAACAGAAGAAACCCCCTTCAGGTTAACATATGGTTGTGAAGCAATGATTCCGGTTGAGATCGGAGAACCGTCCTGGAGAAGGGCACAAAGATTGCAAGGCACTGAAGGCCAAAATGAGGAAGCATTGTTGATTGAGCTCGACCTATTGGATGAATGCAGGGAGAATGCCAGATATAAAAATATGATGGCTAAGCGCTTAGTTACGGCTAGGTTCAATAGGAAAGTGAGACCTCGGTCATTTCAGAGCGGCGACCTAGTTCTGAGAAGAGCTGACATTGGTAATAAAAATGCCAAAGATGGAAAGCTCGCAGCAAACTGGGAAGGCCCTTACAGGGTTAAGGATAATCTCGGAAAGGGAGCCTACACTTTGGAAACTTTATCCAAGAAGCCAGTAAAAAGAACTTGGAATGCCGACAAGCTAAAGACCTATTACAGTTAGGTTTAAAGCATAGTCAAGTACTAGACTCTTGTCTACGTAAATAAGACGGGCCGTTGAGCTCAGTCATTAGGTAGATTTTATTTCAAGGCAAATAAGCGGGCTATAAAGCTCGGATTTGTAAATAAATTTTTATTGTGAATAAATGAGTAGTTGTTACTAAACGCTTCCATTTAAGATTCCGACATGTCACGATCATTAAAGATATAAATTTTTGTTGACGAACAAAAAGAAACTAATATACTTTCTAGATCGGCCATCAGGGACTCGCAATTTGCAAAGACAAATAAAGATGAGACCAAAATGGTATAACAAATTGACAATCTCGGATCAACCAAAAGTAAGTTTATAATTTCAAAAGTCGAACTAAACACGAGAATGCTTACAAGATACGACAAAAATAAACTAAACCTAAGGGGTTCCAGTTTCGGCCTCCTCCTCGGAACCCGGAGATCCCGGAACTATGACGCCGTCCTTCACCCCATAGGACATGTCCATTCCAGCCTTAATAAGCCCGGGATTCAGAACTCGGGCCTGAGCAATAGCATTGTCAAATGCTTGGACGACCGCGTTAACTACCACGGTCTTAGCTTCCTCAAAATCGGCGGTCGTTTGATCAAGCTGAGTCCGGAGTTCCTGAAGTTGGGCGTCCTTGTCTCCTAGAGATTTAGAGAAGGTTTCCTTCTCAGCGCTCAGCTCGTTGACCTTGGTGTTGGCTAATTCCAAACTCTTCCTCGCCGTTTCCACCTCCTTGTGCAGCTCTCCAACTTTGGCTTCCAAGTCGGACTTAGACTGCTCTAACTCCACGACCTTAGAAGTAAGGGACGACTTGGCCGCATTAGCTTGGTCCAGGTTTTGGAGGAGATCTTGAAAGATTTGAATTAGTTAGGTCGTCTTCAAGGCATCCTCCTCCATCCGTTTTAGCATGGCCCTTACGGTGGAAGTCAGGCCAGAGTTCAGAAAGAGACTCGGAGGGGGTTTCAAAGCCGCCATAAGGCGGTCCGAGACACCCGACCTCCATAGCTCCCCCGGCTCTAAGCTAAGAAGGTTACCCTGGGCAGCAGGAATAGGAGCTGGACTCGGCGAAGAGGGGGCAACAGGAACCTCAACAGGAACCACCTCGTCAGCAGGAAGGTCCTCACCCAAGATGATATCTACCCGTCGTCGTTTAGAAGCTTCGGGTTCGAGAGGGGCAGCCTCTCGCGACTTCCCCTTGCCGGATTTCTTGGGTAGATACTTCTTGTATTCGGCCGCGTCATGCCAACTGTAAATAAGAAAAACAGTGTTATCAAGGTGTTACAAAAAGGTAGTTATCAAATGTAACATAAACTTGACATACATACCGAACTCATAAATGGCATCGTCTCCAAACTTATCTACTATCCGACTTAAGTCGATGATGCCATAATCATCAACATACTCAATTATAATTCGCACCGCGAACCTCTCGTCTCGGGAAAGCGCGGTCAGGGGAGTGGCATAATTTTTTGGACGACGTCGATAATGTTTTCGCATCCAATACAGCTCGAAGTGGCATAAAAGGTTCCCATCATCCAGCAGTTCCTTGCCAAACCATGGGAGGGAATCAGGGCGTGAGGCCACTCTAAAATAGGCATTCTTAAAGCCTTTGAAGGACTGTGAGTAAGGGATGAAAATTCCTCTACCAGGAGTACCTCGGAAGGTAACCCACCCTTTCCTTTCTTTTAACTCGGCACTACTAGTATATGTAACTGAAGCACAAGAACAGGCAGGAGCAGCAGGCAGCAGCAGCAGCAGGCACCACCATAGCACAGCAGGCAGCAGCAGCAGCAGCACAGCAGCACCAGCACACACAACATAACA
>JAVKPL010006286.1:0-26374 GCA_032173675.1 Gastrolobium villosum
AATATAAACAAACTCACCCTCCGGATCAGGAAGAGTTAACACCGGAGCAGTGGTCAACTTCTCTTTGAGTAACAGAAAACAGTCCTCACATTCCTGGGTCCACACAAAAGGAGTATCCTTTCGTGTTAATCGGGTCAACGGTAGAACCATTGCCGAAAATCCCTGTATAAACCGGCGATAATAACCAGCAAGCCCTAGAAAACTCCTAATCTCGGTCACAGTCTTAGGTCGTTCCCAGTCGCTCACCGCTTCAATCTTGCTTGGATCCACTTGCAGAAATAACATGACCCAAAAATTGCACCTCAGACAACCAGAATTCACACTTAGACGGTTTAGCATATAGTTTCTTATCCTTCAACACCTGCAACACAGTCCTCAAATGAACGGTGTGCTCCTCCTTACTCTTAGAATAGATCAAGATGTCATCAATAAATACAATTACAAACTGGTCCAAATACGGTTTAAAGATGCGATTCATATAATCCATGAACACTGCAGGGGCATTAGTAAGCCCAAAAGGAATCACTTGATATTCAAAATGTCCATATCTGGATCGGAAAGCTGTTTTAGGTACATCCTCCGGTTTAATCCGAATCTGATAATATCCGGACCGGAGATCAATCTTCGAAAACACACAGGCACCCCTCAACTGATCTAATAAGTCATCAATGCGCGGCAACGGGTACCGGTTCTTAATCATCACTTTATTCAACTGTCGGTAGTCAGTGCACAATCTCATGCTACCGTCCTTTTTCTTCACAAATATCACCGGTGCTCCCCACGGAGACACACTCGGCCTGATAAAATTCTTTGCATGTAGTTCTTCAATGTGTTGCTTCAACTCGGCCAACTCAAGTGGCGACATCCGGTGTGGAGCCCAGGAGATCGGCCCCACACCAGGCAATAGGTTAATCGAGAATTCAATCTCTCTCTCAGGCGGAAATTCTGGTATCTCATCAGGGAATACATCCTCAAACTCATTAACAACCGGAATAGAAGACATCTCCTCCTTTTTGTCACCAACCAATCCACCCAAAAGAACATAACCCAGATCCCCAGCCTTCAAGGCTTTCACAGTTTGACTGACAGACAAATACAAAGATGGACAAACAGACGGCCTCTCGTGAGATAGTATCAACCTCTTTCCACAGCAATCAATCATTGCGCAGTTCTGACACAACCAATCCATCCCCAATATAAATTGACAGAGGCTAGGGGTAAGATAATTAAATCAATATTGTAACCCCTGCCTAAATAGGTGAACTCCACATCTTCGCAAATCCAAGACGATTCACTAACCTCTCCTGTAGAGGTAGTAATACGCATCGGAGGAATCATTCATGTTGTTGTTAAGTCCAACGCTTTAGCCACATAGTCCGCCACAAAAGAATGTGTTGCTCTCGAATCAAATAACACAGACAAATCAACATTAGAGAGGAAAATTATACCTTTTACCAAATTCGGAGCCTTTTCAGTATGTTGCGCATTTGTAGTATATACCCGTCCAACCGTAGGAATAGCAGCAGTAGGAGTAGCAGTAGTAGTCGCGGTTGGCAAGGCCTGCAGATTCGCAGCCTGCCCCGAAGAAGATGGACAACTCCTAGCAAAATGGCCATTCTGACCACATTTAAAACAAGCCATCGGGCCTGCACCACATACACCTCTGTGGTATTTCTTGCACTTCCCACATTGTGGGGTATAATATCTGTCCACAGTACCACCACCAGGGGTCCCACCCCTCTTGAATTGACCAGGAGGCTGCCCTACATGCAACCCCTTGCCCCTGTTATTATTGTTAAAACCTCCTCTATTATTGTTACTTGAAGGACCATGTCTCCTCTTAACCTCTTGTTCCTTTGCTGTATCAGATTTCGGATACCTACCATACACAGTCTCGACCCTCTTACATTAGGTCACAAGGTCAGCAAAGTTTCTAACTGCAGTATTCGACATCCTTTTCGCAATTTTTTCATTCAGCCCCCTTTGGAATTTAGCTGACAAGAACTCCGAAGTAGGTAGAGTACCTCCATAATTTGCAAACTTTACAAGTTCATTGAATTTTGCCACATAGGCATCCACAGTCATGACTCCCTGCACAAGATTATCAAACTCACCTTGCTTTGCCTCCCGGACATCGCGGGGAAAATATTCTTCATGCAACAGTCCTTCAAACATAGTCCAAGAAATATCCTCACCCTGAATAGCATAAGGGCGAGACACATTGTCCCACCACTCCTGGGCGTCTCCCTCCAGCATATAAACAGAATACAATAACTTTTGCGGATCTTGGCATCTCATCACCTGGAAAATCTTATCCATTCCCCTCAGCCAAGCAGTAACCTCCTTCGGGTCCCTTGACCCCAGAAATGCGGGTGGCTTATGTTTCCTAAAGGATATGAGCCTACGCTCATCATCAGCATTATCAAACACCTGCCCGCAACCCCAGTGGATTGAGCAACAGATGGAGGATCAGGAATATAGGTAGGGTCAGTGGTCTGATGACTAGCCTCACCAGTGTGGTGAGGAGCCCCACTCTGCCCTTGTTGAGGAGTAACAGACGGCGTCGTTGTAGGAGTCACAGTGGCCGTGTGTGGAGGTGAATCATCCCTCCGAGGATGATTTCTATCGCCCCTCATTTCGGCCATAAATGCTTGCATCATATCCTGATTGGTCTTCATCAGGTTTTCAGTCATGTTTCTATTTGCAGCCATTTCCGCCTGCAGAGCATTTAGGACTGCAGTGACCGGATCCGGTGCCAAAGGACCTGTACCCCGTGCCCCACAGCGACCACGTGCCCTACTCATGATATCTGTACATGTAACACAAAGGAATGAGTTGATCAGACCCACACTGAGGAATCACATATACATTAATCGTAAATAGTTCACAGATAGCCATGCAACACAAGATACAACATACACAATCAGAGTTCCCTCACAAAACTGCTCTGATACTATAAAATGTAACAGCCCGTTGTACACCGGTATTGTTAACATTAATTATGATATTAAGCGCAGTTACAATCACAGTAATTGAGTTAATTAAATTACGGGCAACTTTTTTTTTCTTTTAACACTTTCCTTTTAGTAAACATTAACCTTTTCCGTAATCCATTAAAACAACACCATAATTGTAAATGCAAGTTCGCGGAATCAATCAATTTACTAATGTCTCTAATCTTTCTTTTTACTCAACTCATTTAAACTTATCATGTTTCTCTCACATCTTACCATGTCATAGTCTTATACATTAGCTACGCGTGGTTTCAAACCGCGCACCATTCGGAGTTCTACAGACTAAGTTAGGCCCTTTATTTTAGTCTAGAAAAAATAGTATTTTCAAAATTTACACTGTGGTAATCGATTACCAGGGGGTGGTAATCGATTACCCAAGGTACCAAAATGAGGCAGTAGCTAAATTTCGGTCCCCTATTCTCTGGTAATCGATTACCAAGCATTGGTAATCGATTACTGCACTAGGTAATCGATTACCAATGCTCTGGTAATCGATTACCAGGTACGCAGATGCAATATTTTCGCCCCCTGTTGCATGGTAATCGATTACCAGGGCATGGTAATCGATTACTATGCAGCAAAAGTGACAGATGACGGCTTTTTAGGTACAAAATGAGTGGTGTAATCCATTCCTAACACCTTAATACTCCACATAAGCCTTACACATATACTAATGTAGGCTCTAGGCCCTTCCATCATGCATTTTCATTATAGAATGCATCCATTACAAAAGTCCTTAAGATAATGGCCATTTTACATCATGAATGGTCCATTTACAACATAAGTGTTCCAAGGCCTCAAATTCAATATACGTGGCTATGGACAAGTCTCATGCTCACTCAAAATATACAATTAATCCAAGGCGTGAATATAAAGCAATAACTACGACTTAGAACATAATCATGAACACAACAAAAGCATGGAAATCACATCATGCAATATGTTCATGACCTAAGTCTCACAACACTATACAACATGATATGTGCACTCCATAAACTCCTCCAAAATGTCATGCTAGCCCAATGCACCACATGCAACCGCCATCCACTAAGTGGGCTTCTTGCCCGAAGCTCCTTCCGGCTCATGGTGCCCTGAAATGATGTCCCCAAACGCGGGATGAGATATATAAATATATCTCAGTAAACCAAGGGTACTAGAGGCTTTCTCCACCCCATGGCTCACTCAATGTGCAAATATAACATTATACAATATGCATGACACACAATATTACCAACAACTGGAGACAAACCAAGAACATCCACAATTGGATTACGTTCGAGGACTCCATCATATAACTCCCGGGAACCTTCCTGGTGCCTCTCCCATGGTTGAGACGACTCCATGGCAAAACCCAACTGAAACTCCTCATGAGCCCTATCCAGCGGAAGTACCTCGTTCGGATCATCCTTGTGCCGCTCCCAGAGTCGGCCCCACGACATTATTTTTGTCATATGAAGTCTCCAACTCAATTTTTATACCTAGGGATACGTGGTTGGTAATTTACCATTTCGCCCTTTTTGCCCATTTTGGCCTTAATTCTCGGATTTTCACTAATCCAACAATTTTAATTTCACATTATAATACAAAACACACATTTAAATTTATGAGGTGTTATATATTGGGCCTAATAATGGTTGTTAGCCCAAGAAGCTGTTTGGAAGCCCACCTAAATGGGTGGAGGGTGCATGGAGCTTAGTAATGGGCTTGGATAGTCCAATCAATTACTAATTAATTTAATTAGTTAAATTAATAAATCAAATATTTGAATTTCGAATTTTGAATTTGAAATTTGAATTTTGAAATTTGAATTTGAAATTTGAATTTTGAATTTGAAATTTGAATTTTGAAATTCGAATTTTGAAATTCGAATTTTGAAATTCGAATTTTGAAATTCGAATTTTGAATTGGAAATTTGAAATTTAAATTTTGAAATTTGAATTTGGAATCTGAATTTTGAAATTTGAATTTTGAATTTGAAATTTGAAATTTTGAATTTTGAATTTTGAATTTGAATGTTTGAACATTTGAATTCAAGTGTTTGAATTCGAATTTAAATTGTCGATGAAAAGTTGTTTAATAACAAAAGGATAAGATGAGATCTTTTGGAATATTCCCCGCAACAAGAAAAAGATATTTGATCTTATCCAATGATGAAGTGGTGCGCAAATTTGAATTCAAAGTGAGTGTCACTTTGTCCTCTAAATGTACTACTATTCTGATTTGGTTGGTTAAGAGAATTTGTGAGTTAGTTGATTCAAAATTTGAATGCAACTACTCAATGTATCAGGACTCAAAATAGGACAAAATGGGGCGCATAATATGGTTGTCCATATGATGATAATTAGGTCAGAATCTTGAAAGGATAATGACATAATCTTATAAGGATTCAAATGCAAGGTGGTTAGCAATTTTGAATTGCAAACAAATCCTTGATTCCCTCCAACCATGCACATATTTGGTGGGATTTTCAAGTAAGAAAATCTTATCATTCCATCCTACTAATTAACCTACATTGTGCGCACAAAGGGTCCAATAATTCACCTTAGGGTTTTTCACAAAACCTAGCCTACACTCTTTCATCTCATGCACCATTCTGTAGGGTAGTTCACTACACCTTTCCAAATAGAATACCAAGCCTCCACCTTCACCACTTGTGCGCATAGCAAGCCTCATTGTGGTGTTCATCTGGTGGCTTTCAAGAAGGCGTTCTTGCATCATAGACGAACGGTGGTGTGGATAACCATTAGAGGGTTTGAACCCTTCAAGCCTGACATCTGATCTCCTTGACTGATCAGGCCAAAAACAAGGTAACATCATGCTGTCTTAAAGCATGAACCTATGTGTGCATGTATGTTTCCGCAGTAAAAATTTTGTTTTTACACCATAGATGCATCGGCCTTCAAAGGCCAGTTTACTTTCACCATGTGCACTCCTCGGGACTACGCCCAGTCCACTGCACTTTGACCATCGGAATAGTCTTGCTTTTAAGCTGCTTCTCGCCTCGATCGAGAATCTTGAGTGGTCCGACGGGAGTTTTTAGGTTCTCCCGAACCTCCACATCATCAGGTTGCACCACGTGCGAAGGATCTGCTATGTACCTCCGAAGCTGAGACACGTGAAATACGTCATGGATGCTGGCTAAGTTCGGAGGTAAGGCAAGTCGATAGGCAACAGGTCCTACTCTACCAAGGATCTGGTAGGGCCCAATAAACCGCGGGCTCAACTTCCTCACTCCGAGTGCTCGTCCAACACTGGTGATAGGTGAAAGTCTCATAAACACGTGCTCACCCTCACTGATCTCCAGTGGACGATGCTTGACATCGTAGTAGCTCTTCTGGCGATTCTGCGCCTGCTTCAATTTTTCCCTGATCATCTGGATCTGCTGGGTAGTATCTTGGACAAAGTCCAAACCAAATAGCTCTTTGTCTCCAACCTCAGACCATAAAGTAGGAGTCTGACACCTCCTACCATACAGTGTCTCGTAGGGTGCCATGCCCAGACTAGCATTAAAACTGTTGTTGTATGAAAATTCCACCAACGGTAGGTACCTATCCCATGTATGGACGGTCCTCTCAGTCTGTCCGTCAGTCTGAGGGTGATAGGCGGTACTCAATCTCAGCTGTGTACCAAAAGCTCCCTGCACTGCCTCCTAGAACCGAGATGTGAACTTCGGGTCCCTATCACTGATGATACTCTCGGGCACCCCGTGAAGCCTCACAATCTCGCGGACATATAGCTTGGCCAACTGCTCTGTAGTGAAGCTCACCTTCACTGGAAGAAAATGGGCAGACTTGGTCAATCTGTCCACAATGACCCAGATAGAGTCACAACCAGCCTGAGTCTTCGACAATCCCACCATGAAGTCCATGGAAATACTCTCCCACTTCCACTGTGGAATCTCAAGAGGTTGAAGCTTACCAGACGGTTTCTGGTGCTCAATCTTCACTTTCTGACATATAAGACACTTGGACACGTAGACCGCTATGTCTTTCTTCATGCCCGGCCACCAAAAATTTCTTTTTAAGTCCTGGTACATTTTTGTAACACCAGGGTGGATAGTAAATTGGCCCGTATAAGCCTCTGCCATAACCTCCTCAGTCAATGGCCCTCGAGGGATCACAACCCTCTTCTGGAACAGCAGCAAACCATCCTCATTCCAAGACACACCGTCTTGGTTCTTCACATGATTTAGGCACTCTCTTTGCACTTGCGCCTCTTTAATCTTCTCCATCAGCTCATTAATCACTTCTGTTGTTTCCATTTTGAGCAGTGCGCCCCCAAACAAGGAGTTCACTCTCAAGTCTCTGAACTTCTCAATCACCTCATAGTCGCTCATCATCAAGCTGGATAAGCTCACAGATTTCCGGCTCAAAGCATCGGCTACCACATTGGCCTTGCCAGAATGGTACCTCAACTCAAAGTCGTAGTCCTTCAAGAACTCCATCCATTTCCGTTGTCTCATGTTCAACTCCTTCTGGTCAAACAGATATTTCAGACTCTTGTGGTCACTGAAAATAGAAAACTTCATGCCATACAGATAATGCCTCCAAATCTTGAAAGCAAATACAATAGCTGCCAACTCCAAGTCATGAGTCGGGTAGTTCTCCTCATGAGGTTTCGACTGTCTTGAAGCATAAGCAACCGCTTTCCCTTTCTGCATCAACACTCAGCCTAGCCCCTTACCAGAGGCATCATAATAAAGCTCAAAATGCTCCGCAGGATCAGGAAGGACTCACACCGGAGCAGTCGTCAGTCTCTCCTTCAACTCCTAGAAGCACTCCTCATACTCATGTGTCCACACGAATGGAGTATCCTTTCGGGTAAGGCGAGTCATCGGTAGTACTATCTTGGAGAATCCCTGCATGAATCTCCTGTATTACCCTGTCAAACCTAAGAAGATTCTCACTTCTGTAACCGTCTTAGTCCTCTCCCAATCCATCACGGCTTTAATCTTGTTAGGATCAACTGCAACTCCATCAGAGGAAATCACATGACCCAGAAATTTCACCGACTTGAGCCAAAACTCACATTTCGACGGCTTGGCATATAGCTTTTTCTCTTTCAACACTTGCAACACAATCTTCAAGTGCTCAGTATGCTCCTCCTCTGTCTTTGAGTAAATCAAAATGTCGTCAATGAAGACAATCACAGACTGATCCAGGTACGGCTGAAAGATCCTTTTCATGTAGTCCATGAACACTGTGGGTGCATTGGTGAGTCCAAACTGGATCACCAAATACTCATAATGACCGTACCTCGAGCGAAACGCTGTCTTTGGGACATCCTCCGGCTTTACCCGTATATGATGGTATCCGGACTGGAGATCAATCTTTGAATACACGCAAGCACCCCTGAGCTGATCCAACAAATCATCAATGCGTGGAAGGGGATACTTGTTCTTGATTGTCACCTTGTTCAACTGCCTGTAGTCAGTGCACAATCGCATAGTCTCATCTTTCTTTTTCACAAATATGACCGTCGCTCCCTAAGGAGACACACTTGGCCGAATGAAGTCTTTCGCCGAAAGATCCTCAATATGCTTCTTCAGCTTTGCCAACTCCGATGGCAACATCCGATATGGAGCTAGTGAAATAGACCCCACACCAGGCAGTAAGCCAATGGAGAACTCTATCTCCCTCTACAGTGGAAACTCAGGAATCTCCTCAAGAAACACCTCGAGGAATTCCCTCACCACAGGAATGCCAGTGAGATCCTCCTGTGTCCCACTCACCAAACCTCCTAACATGACATAGCCAAATGCCCCTGTTCTCAAGGCCCTCCTCGCCTGCAGGACTGAAATGAACGGTGAGGAGCTGGCTGTGGACCCACCCGGAGACATCACCACTCTCTTGGCACAGCAATCAATCAATGAACAGTTTCTGGACAGCCAATCCATGCCCAAAATAATCTCCAAGTTGGCCATCGGCAATCCTATCAGATCTACCGAGAAGTCACGGCATCCCACTGAAACGCTACATCGCGATGGACAGTGGAGGTCAAACATTTTTCTCCGGTGGCGGTGGTCACCCGCATCGGTGGAGAAAGCACAACACTGGGCAACTCAAGCCCCACAGCAATACGGGTAGCAACAAATGAATGTGTTGCCCCAGAATCAAAAAGTACATCAATAGCTGAACCACCAATGGTAACAGTACCTCTGACCAGGTTCAGAGCTCTGTCCGACTGCTGACGATCGAGGGTGTACACACGCCCAGTAGTAGGTGGCACTGAGGTGCCCCTGTAGGAACCATCTGCAGGGGAACAGCCTGCACTGCAGCCGCTCTCGCCGTCGGGCAATCTCTCGAGTAGTGGCCCTCCTTGCCACACTAGAAACATATCAACTGGCCTATAGCACATGGCCCAAAATGTGACTTCCCGCATCCCGAGCATCTGGGAGCAGGAGGTCTCGCTGTACTCCCCTGAGCAGAAGTCTTCTTAAACTGATTTGGCGCTTGTTTAGCCGCCAACTGTTTTCCTTTGCCTTTGTTCCCAAACTTCTTGTCTCTCCTACCAGTACCCTGTGGCACCTCAATCTTGGCCTTCTTGGCCTGACTCGCACTGCAGTAGTCCTCAATATCACGACACTGCTGTACCAAAGCCCCGAAGTCTCTCGAAGCAGAAACAACAAGGTGTCCAACAATGTCCTCATTAAGTCCCCTCCGGAACTTAGCAGCTAAGAAGATGGGAGTCGGCCTCGCCATACGAAAATGAGCAAATTTGACCAGCTCATTAAACTTGGCCAGGTACTCGTCAACAGACAACGAGCCCTGAACCAATCTATCAAACTCTCCCTGCTTCCTCTCGTGAGCGTCATAAGGGAAGTACCGAGCAAGGAAGCAGTCCTCAAAGAATGGCCACGTCATCACGTGCCCCTGCATCTCGAACACCTGGTAGGTGTTCGTCCACCACTCGTGGGCATCGCCCTCCAGCACGTATGTGGTGAACATCAGCTTTTGTGGCTCGGTGCACTGCATCACCCTGAATATCTTGTCCAGGGTCTGAAGCCATCTAGCAGCAGCAATGGGGTCGTAGGACCCATCAAAAGTAGGTGGCTTATGCTTGCGGAAAGCATTCAGCCGGCGGTCGATCTCGTCCCGATCCTCAGCAAAAATAGGAACGGCCTGCATAGCCCCCGTCAAGTGCTACCCTCACCCATCTGACTCTGGGTGTCCTCTTGTTGACTAGGTGGAGGCGGTGGCGATGGTGGTGGTTGAGGTGGTGGAGGACACTGGCCAGCAGCAGGACCAACCCTCAACTCCTCCAACATGACCCTCATCATAGTCATGTTGGCCATCCGGTTCTCTTCCAGAACTTCAGCGGTGGCTCTCCTGTTTGCCTCTCTAATGGCGTCCAGCATCGCCGGATTTGCCAACCTCGTGGCCTCCTGGTCGGCTAGTCGGGCCACCTGCATCTCAGCTAATGCAGCCAGGATAGGATCCGGTTGATCCTCTCTCATACTCTGGTTCCTCCTTGGTGGCACCATGACTCTGCACAAGTTACACAAAGAATGAGTTGATCAGGCCCACGCCATGTGGTCACATATGCATTATCATAATACACACCAATCAGAGAGAACACAAGGTAGACACACAAAAAAACATCCTAAGTCATTGCAATACATACAGGCTTTTCCCTAGAAAGTGCTCTGATACCATAAAATGTAACACCCTGTGTTAACCCGGTTTGTTAACATGCTATCATATTAAGCCACGCTTAATTAAAATGCGGAATAACTTTTTCTTTAATTCAATTATGATGTCATTAACCTTAGCCATCTTGATTACTTAATGAATTTCATAAAATAATGCCTGTATGTAAATTGCAAGACCACTAACTGAAATACCTCATAGATAAATATAAAGTGACTATCTATGTCACAAGACTACAACACATAGCCTGGACCAAAATCCTGATACTTTAATATAACTTTAACTAAAAGGAGACCTAATCAAATCTATGTGGCATGGACAATCCCCATGCTCACCAAATAAGGAACAATGCCCAACAACAGTCTTAAACATAATGAAACTAAAAGCAAAAAGCAGCATGCATAACCAGTATCCAACAAGTCAGCATACAATATCATCTAACTCAGCTCCGGCCTCCTACCGCCTGAGGCCTCAACATTACCTGAACCTGAAATAAGCATCCCCAAACGTGGGGTGAGATCTCCAAACAAGAAATCTCAGTAAGATAAGGGGTCCTCAAGGATCTTCCACCCCAAGCTCACTAACATGTGCAATATAAGTTCAAAAGCAGTATTTCCAATATTAGTTCCAAAACTATGCAGTGCAACAGATATTCGTGCCATGTGTGTTTATACTATCTACTGGCCAGAGAAATGTAGGAATACGTCTAAACCCACATGAGTACAAGGAACACCGCTTGCACCTCACCCACAGCCTCACCTTATCGTATGTACTACATACTCAGGCTTACCGTAAAGGTGGACACCACATTGCATACCATAAAAGCACATTGCATAAAACAGCTCAACAGGATTTCCAAATATCAAAAGCATGTAACACAGCATGCATAAACCACATCCCCATGGGACATGGTGGAACCACAACATGGCTAAACCGAGGACACGAAAGCTTACCTTGCAAGCAATCAATCCAAGCCAAGAGTCCAACCACTCTCAAGTCCAAACACAGTAGTATCACAATCTGTTATGGATCAATAATATATCATTAATTATGCATCACAAGCATACAACTTAAAGACTACGCCTTTCCTTTACGTTTTACGTCTTAAGGCTTCCAACAAAGCCATAATTACGCCCTTAATCACATGATTCAGACTTGATTCATTAATTACAGAAGTCCAACTTCCTTAATCTAAGGTCCACAAACCCCCAATAGCCTACTGTACTTACAACACAGCTACTGTTCTGCGAAATCGCAGAATATCCGGATATTCTTTGGGGAATACCCGGATATGCAATGTTCGGATATCTCACTGACCATATCCGGATATTCCATATCCGGATATCAATATCCGGATATCTGTTCGACAAATATCTGGATATTTCACGACAGAATGCGGTTCTGCATTTTCGTGAAAATCCAGTCCAAAGGATCCAACTTTAACCGATTATAGGCACTTAAACATGCATTTCTAGGTGTGTTTAACCTTCCCCACCCTAAGTTATCAACTTAGCTCAATACATGCATCAAGGTTCCATTTTTAAGCATTTAAACTTATGATCATGGTTGGTATAACTTACCAAAGCTCAAAACAGAGCAATGTGTGCCCTTGGAGCTCCCCAAACTAACTGTACAGGTCTGACCTTCAAGGCACACGAAAATGCCACACAAGTAAGGAACTTTCTTCACAAAGGTGATCACTTGAAGCACAAAATGCCCCAGAAAAGGTTCCAACACACCAACTCTCAAGGTCAGCACCTAAAACACCCAAGAACAGCCCACTAACTCAGAAACACAAGCCTTTCCCTCAACCCAACACCACCACAAGATTTTTACAAGGAAGGGTTTTTCAAGAAGAAAAGGGTGAAGGCAATGGAGGAAGACACAAAGTCAGCAAGGAGGCCTTCTCTCGGCCACTATTCCCGCATGCAAAACTGGTCCTAGGGTTTTGTGCCCATACTAAGTGTATTTATAGCCGAAATCCACTTGAACACGCAGTATTAGCGTTAATAGCTACGCAAAAGATCTTGATCCCAAACTTTGGAATCTTAACCTACTCATTTTTCTAAGATTTTTCATATTTTTAATTTATTTTTGGGAACAACTTTTCGGTACGCACTTTTCCATAGCCAGTATCAGTTCTGGCATCAGATCACATTATTTTGACTTGAAACTTGTTTTACAAGTCCTACATATTATTCTAGTAATTATCATCCACTTGTTATAATTTTCCGGGATACTTTTCCAGTACGCATATATACCGGGTAGCAGAACCGGTATCTATGCTTTTCTTCCGAAAAGAGACTTTCAACATTCTTACTCACTTACTATAATTATTTAAGCCAAATAATAATTATTAAGGTCAATTATGGAATCATTTCCTAATTTATCATAATTAATTCATTAATTACCTTAATTAGCGGTGCGGGTTCTTACACATCACGTAGGCATCCCTCCGGTACCAGGGACAGAACCGTGGCTCAGTTCGCATAGGTCCAGTGGAATTCACCTTTGGAGCCATATGGAATCTCCACTGCGTCTGTTAGTAGTACGTGCACCGTAGTGCTATGAACGTACACCTTTGGCGTTATATACGCAACCCTTAGGCGTTATATACGCTATGATATTATTAGTATCTGTCGGATTTACCTTGATGATGTGACTGCTTTGTGATTCTGTATCTAGTTAGTACTTTTGCATTATTGGTTTTCCTATCACACTACTGGGATTTTTCTCACCCCTTTGGGGATGCAATTTTTATAAAATTTGTCGGAGGATGAAAGAGCATATGAGGACGTGGTTAGATGGATTTTTGCTGTTATTTGCTGCTGTTTGGATTTTCGCTGTTGTTGTTTATTTGATGGATGACTGTATTATTTTCAATATTTTGGGAGACTTGGATTAATGTTGGAACCATGACTTAGCTACTGTTTTAAGGTTTTTGGTAGCCGGTTTGCAGTTGGAAAAAATTCCTGAAGCATTTTGCGAAAATAATTTTTAAACATTTTAAGTGCTGTTTTCATAAACTATTTTGCGAGCACTTTGCGAGTTCTGTTTCAAGGGGAAAACGACCTCCGATTTGCGATTATTTTATATGCACGCGAAGCCCCAGATGTGCTCTTTCTATATAGCAAAGAAAATTTTTGTATACTGCAGAAACCGATTTTATACAAATTTTCCAAGACAGCAAGGTTTCCAGGAAAATAAATAATTTCAGCAAGTAAAGTATTTTGTTTAAATTTTTACACGGGATATTTTGGAACAATTTTTGAACAAGACAATTACTATGGGACTTAAACCAAATTTTTGAAATCACTCGTTAGTATTTCTATTCTAATCCGCTTAGCAGACAACTCTCTTGGATGCATACAAGAGAGGGTGTCACACTAATTGGTATCAGAGCAGTTTTGATTCATGATGTTGTTTTCTGGTTGAATTGTTTGCTTTTTGCTGACTTGTGTGATGATAGTTATCGACTGTTAAATAATTGTGCTTGTTGTTTGATGACTGTTTAAACTGTTAGAGATATATTAACTGCATAACTAGGCTGTTAGAATTATACAGAGATAGGGACAGATGCATTGTTAACTTATCTGATTTGAACTCGAGTACCTATGTGGAATTGCTGTCATAAATAGCTTGCAGTGAGTCTGATCAGCTCATTTCATGTTATTGTGAGTGCAGAATCATGGTAGGTACCCGCCGTTCAACTCAGGGAAGACCGAATAATGCACCTGACGAACTCATTACTACAGTTGGGGGGTTAGCTACTTTTGTCCAGAACATGAGTCAAGAATGGCGAGAATATAGGCAGCAGAATCTGAATTAACCCCCGCTACATGACAATGCTGAGGAAATTGCCAGACGGAGGTTGAAAGACTTCCGCAAATTTCAGCCACCTACCTTTGAAGGTGGGGATGACCCTGAGACTGCAGCACGATGGTTGCAGATGATCGAGCACGTATTCGAACGTATGTGATGTCCGGAGGCCCAGAAGACTGATTATGCCTCATACTAGCGGATTGGGGAAGCCTTGACTTGGTGGACAAGTGCAAGGGCTCTGCTGCGAGCTCAAAATGTTGAACTGACTTGGGCAGTGTTCAGAAGGGTTTTTCTTGATAAGTATTTTTCGAAGGCTGTGAGAATAATGAAGCACACTGAGCTGCTGTCACTATGACAAGATAACATGACTTTCAATGAATACATTGCTAAATTCGGACAACTGATGGAATATGCCAACTTTGATGGGAACATCTATGACTAGGAATGCCAAGTGGTAAAATATAAAAGAGGATTGCACCCAGAGATCCAAAAGCTTATGCTGACTACTGCTAATCGTACTTTTCCCGAAGTAATTAATCAGAGTCGGCAAGCAGAGCCAATTTTTTTTTTTTGGTAAATAGCAGAGCCAATTATCAATGAAGCAAAGAATCTGTCCAAGCAACCCATGCAATCACAGGGAGGGAATAAAGTAGGCTGGTTCTTCAGGAAGATTACCGGAATGGGTCGAGGCAAGGGTCCGCAGTTGCAAGCTCGGACAGGGTCCCAATGCTTGTGTTAGATGTGGGAAGAATCATCCTGGAATCTGCCAATGGAGAAACAACCTATGCTACGGCTATGGATAGTCGGGACTTTTAATTTCTGATTGCCCATAGAATCCTAATCGAAATCCTACTCAAGCTCGGGTGTTCACCCTTGATGCAAATGAAGCCCAGAAGTATCCAAATCTGATTCGAGGTACTGTAACTCTGAATGGTCATCATCTTCCTGTTATTTTCGATTCTAGAGCATCCGGTTCTTTTATTGCAAAACATACTGCTATGAGAATTGGTATAACCCCAGCCCCGTTACCTTATGAGCTAAATATCAGTACTCCAACAGGAGGATCTTGTACGGCTTTAGAAATCTGCAGAGGTGTTATTTTGCAATTTGAAGGGAACACTTACACAGTGAATTTAGTGGTTCTACCGATATTCAATTTTGATGTGATTATCGGTATGGACTGGTTGGCGGAGAACGGAATAAAGTTGGACTGCCAAGCAGGGAAGGTCATTGTTCCTCCAAGAAATGGTAATTTTCAGTCTTTTTCTATTATTTCTTTGTTACAAGTTAGAAAAGAGCTCCTTCGGGGAGCTACAGGATATATGTTGTTAATTGAGTCTGAGACTTCGGTTGACAACCCCATTCAGAACGTTCCTGTTGTTAATGAATTTGAGGATGTGTTTCCTGATGAAATTCCTCGATTACCTCCTCATCGGGAAATTGAATTCCCCATCGAACTTATTCCCAGAGTTGGACTATTTCCATTGCTCCGTATCGTATGGCACCTTTGGAACTTCAGGAGCTGAAGAAGCAGATAGAAGAACTACTGTCAAAAGAGTTCATTAGACCCAGTACCTCTCCATGGGGTGCTCCAGCAATTCTGATTAAGAAGAAGGATGGTAGTTTGCGGTTGTGTGTGGATTATCGTCAACTGAAGAAAGTGACTGTGAAGAATAAGTATCCGCTCCCGAGGATCGATGATTTGATGGACCAGCTGAGAGGTGCCAGAGTCTTCTCCAAAATAGATTTACGATCGGGATACCATAAAATCCGGGTCAAACCGGAGGATATTCTGAAAATAACTTTTAGGACTCGTTATGGGCACTACGAATACCAGGTGATTTCGTTCGGACTTACAAATGCCCCGGCGGTATTCATGGATTATATGAATCGCATCTTCCGCCCATTCCTGGATCAGTTTGTTATTGTGTTTATCGATGACATTCTGATTTATTCTCTCAATGAAGAACTACATGCGGAACATTTGAGGATCGTTTTACAAATCCTGAAGGAGAAACAATTGTATGCAAAGTGGTCGAAGTGTGAGTTCTGGCTTAGTGAAGTCCAGTTTCTGGGCCATATAATTTTAGCAGATGGCATTGCCGTGGATCCCAGTAAAGTTGAAGCTATTATGAATTGGGAACGAACCAGGACCGTTACTGAAACCCGGAGTTTCTTGGGCCTTGCAGGCTATTATCGTAGGTTTATTCGAAATTTCTCTCAGTTAGTACAACCTTTTACCCGTCTCACTCGAAAGGATATGCCTTTTGAGAGGACCGACGCTTGCGAACAATGTTTCATAGAGTTGAAGAGTAGATTGACGAGTGCTCCGGTACTTACTATCCCGGACCCAACTAGAAAGTTTGAAGTATACTGTGATGTGTCCTTGAAGGGACTTGGATGTGTGTTGATGCAGGATCGTATGGTGGTAGCATATGCCTCTCAGCAATTAAAATCTCATGAAGAAAATTATCCTACACATGATCTGGAGTTAGCGGCCATAGTGTTCGCACTTAAAATTTGGAGACACTATTTGTATGGTTCGCAGTTCGATGTGTTCAGCGATCATAAGAGTCTGAAGTACTTGCTCGATCAGAAGGAATTGAATATGAGGCAGAGGCGGCGGATGGAATTCTTGAAGGACTATGAGTTTGAACTTAAATACCACCCAGGTAAGGCAAATGTGGTAGCTAACGCTCTGAGTCGGAAGACTTTGCACACTGCAACTCTGATGATGGAAGAACTAAAATTATTTGAGGCCTTTCGAGATATGAATTTGTCCGTTGTCATAAGAAGGCGTAGTATAAGGTTGGGCAGTATAAAAATAGAGAATGAGTTACTCCGTAGAATCAAGGAGGCTCAAAGGGATGAGGAGTTAGTCCATAATTTGGCTGGTATTCAAGATGTAGTATGGGATGAGAATGAAATGTTGAGATTCCAAGGTCGATTAGTAGTACCGAATGACGAATTGAAGCAAGAAGTGTTGCAGGAGGCCCATAAGGGTAATTATGCCGTTCATCTTGGATCCACAAAAATGTATCATGACTTGAAGACTTCGTTCTGGTGGCCGGGTATGAAATGAGATATTGCGGAGTATGTCGCTTGATGTCTAACTTGTCAGAAGGTGGAGTACAAACATCAGAAACCTTTGGGACTTCTTCAACCTCTGGAGATTCCTGAGTGGAAGTGGGATAGTATTGCAATGGATTTTGTAGTTGGACTTCCTCAGACGCGAGAAGGATATGATGCCATTTGGGTAATTGTTGATCGGTTGACGAAATCAGCCCATTTCTTGAGTGTTAGAACCACGTATAATACAGAGAAGCTTTCCAGAATTTATCTTCGGGAGATCGTGAAGCTGCATGGAATTCTTACCAGTATTATCAGTGATCGTGATCCCATGTTCACCTCGAAGTTTTGGGAGTCTTTTCAGCGAGCTCTCGGAACTCATTTGAGATTGAGCACTGCTTATCATCCGCAAACCGATGGCCAGAATGAGCGCACTATTCAAGTTCTAGAAGATATGTTGCGGGCATATATATTAGAGCAAGGGGGCAGTTGGGACAAGTATCTTCCTTTGATAGAATTTGCGTACAATAACAGTTATCATTCCAGCATCCGAATGGCATCATATGAAGCATTGTACGGAAGGAAATGTAGATCCCCGTTATGTTGGGTTGAAGTTGGTGAGTAGAGTATTTTGGGACCGGATATGATTCAAGAAACATTTGAGCAAGTGCAGAAGATTAAAGAAAATATGAAGCGGCCCAGGCGAGACAGAAAATTTATTACGACAATCGTCATAGGCCCTTATCTTTTGAAGTGGGAGATCATGTATTTTTGAGAATCACACCCTCATTGGGACTCGGCAGGAGAATAGGAATGAAGAAGTTAAATCCGCGATACTTGGGGCCATATCTTATCTTGGATAGGATTGGAGAATCAACTTACCGGTTGGCGTTGCTGCCTAATTTATCAGGGATTCATGATGTATTTCATGTGTCGTAGTTGAGGAGATATCTCTCTGATCCATCTCATGTATTACAGCCGGAAGAAGTAGAGTTAAGGGAGAATCTGACGTATCATGTTCAGCCGTTCCAAATTCTTGAGAGATCTGTTAAACAACTCCGTTCCAAAGAGATACCGTTGGTGAAAGTGTTATGGAACAACAAATCGGCATATGAAGCCACTTGGGAGCGCGAGGATGACATTCGGAACAGCTACCCAGAATTGTTTAATTAGTAAGTAAGTCTAATTTTGCGGACAAAATTCTATTTTGGTGGGGAGAGTGTAACATCCCATGTAAATAGGGAAAATACAAAAAATACTATAAGGCATAAGAATGCATGTGTGAGAATTCGAGTTACATGTGATAATCGGTTGGTTTCGAATTGTATGTCTACTAGTGTGGAATTAATATTCAGTTAGGAAAATTATTGGAATTATAATGATAGGTGAGAATTTATTTTAGGCATGTAGTTAAGAGATGTAGGAATAATTTTGTAGTAACATATAGAGAAAGAATTAAAAATATTTAAAAGACTTGGGAACTTATAATTTTATGGGTTAGTATCTAAGTTAGTATCATTTATGGGCTTGTACATTTTTAGTCCCAAATGTTGGTTGGGCCGAAGCTTTAAGGCCTTGAGAAGTATCCTTGAGTCAGCCCAAATTCCTTAGCAACTTACCCTAATCTCATCCTAAGTGATCCAACAAGTCAGCCCCTAATTAGTTAGTGATCTCCACATGGCACAACCTATCTTTAATTCCCCTCCACTTGTGCGCATGGGGCTTAACAAGAATCCTGAACCTTGATTGCATACAAACCAAGTAAGTCAGCTTTACTCCTTGCTTCCCTTGTCACATACGCATAGAGAGTGTAAAAAGGCAAGCTAATTGCTTGCTGTATAACACCTCGTAAAATTAAATGTGAATTTATATGATATAATGTGGGTTAAAAGGGAAGGATTAGTGAAAATCCTGAAATTGGGGTCAAAATGTGTACCAAGGGCAAAATGGTAATTTGCCAAAAACGTAAACCGAGGCATGAAAAATCGAATAGGAGATCTCAAATGATAAAAATAAAGCTGGAAATGGATTCAGGATGAAAAATTGAGTGAACAAGCAAGTTTTGAAAATTTTGATGAATAGTGATTTTTCCGGTGTAAAAATACTGCGGTATAATTGTACCGATAGGAGTGAAATTTTTATGAGTACTTTGAGGGAATAAAAATATGTCATGAACCAGAAAAATATGTAGGTTTTGAATTTATGATCGGAATTAGGTGAGGGATTAAAGTTAAATCGCGTGTGGGACCCGTTCTCACCAAAAGCCACTTAAGTCTTCTTTTCTCTCCTCCCTCACGCTCTCTCTTTTCTCTCTCCCTCTTTCTTCTTCTTTCTCCCTTCGTGAATGCCACCATGGGAAAAAAGGGAAAGAAACTTTCTTTCCCTTTTCCACACAATCTAGCCACCAAATTGATAAAGTTCCAACACCAAAGTGGTTTGTAGTGAGGTTGTGAGTATATTACCCTTCTTGAGAGAGTCATGAAAGTGAGTGTGTGATGAGATCATTTTTCCACCTCCTTGTGCGAATTTGTGGAGTTTTGGGGGCCATTGTTGATGCTTTGGCCTTGGATGGGCAATTGATCTTCAACCATTGGAGCCTTAGGAAGCTATTGGTTATAAGTATTCCTAGTTTCATGGAGTTTTTGTGGAAATCATAAAATGGGTTTTGTGTTGAAGTTGTGTTGGATGATTTGTGTAGTTAGAGAGCTTAAATGGAAAATGTGCATTAGATGATTATGTCTTAGAATGATGTATTTGAGCTTGAAATGCAATAAAATTTATTGGTGAAAAATGCTCATAACTTAGGATTTTTGCATGATGCCTAAGAATTGTGAAAATTGAATTGTGTAAGAAATGGATTAATAAGTAATTGTATGATGTTGTAATATGATTATAGGATGAGTATGAGTGTTGAATTGGATTGAATACCCCTAAATTGATAGGCATGAGTAATTTGACCTATTGAGGTAATGGTTGGTTGATGATGTAAAATTGAAGTGTATGTGAATAACTATGAATTGGTGAGTAGTGAGGGGTAATGTAATTGAAATGGATAAATTATTGGTTGTGTGCCATTGGGCCTATGTGAATCTAATTGATTGATGATCATGTTGTTGATCATATAGGTTGCCTCTCAAGGACGCTATGGAAGCGGATTAAGCTTGGAGCTTACGTATGGAGCATTGGCTCGGAGTTGAGGTAAACCTTTGGAACTCGGGTTTAGTCCCTTGTGTGCTCCACCACACCTATTGGAAGGTTGTGGTTGGAAATTATGTTGTTGCACATTGTATGAATATGTATGTTTATGCATTATTGCTTGATTGTGTGACATGCTTGGAGCATGTTGTGGTTAAATTGTTTGATCTCTGGCTAGTAGATGTGTGTTGGTTTGGACTTCCGTTGGATAATTTCGCTGGAGATTCCCGTCGGGTTTTGCCGTGGGACCGACTCTGGGAGCAGTACCAGGTTGATCCAAACGTAGGACTTCCGCTGGATAGGGGTTGTTGCAAACTCGGTGAATGTGAACCCCTTGTAGTTTGGATTTAATTTACATGTGTTTATCTATTTGAATCTATTTTCCTTCGTTCTTTATCTCTTCGTTCTTTTAGATCTGATCGTTCTAACAGATCGCTAGGGTTAGGATTCGCAATAAGAATATTGGAATCCTAATTCCTGACAAGGGGGAAAATAGCTTTTCATGATGAATCCCATACCAAATTGAGCGTCCAACGACACTCCAAAGAGACAAACTCTTCACCCAATTCCCATCATAGGGGATTTCACTTACATCATTGTTCTTTTACCAAAGAATTTACTAGTTCATTACAACATATATATATATATATATCTATAGGCACCCCGGCCTTCACAAAATGTATGTACATATATATACTGGCACTTAGCCATCACAGGATCATTATCCAACTCTTTATCACAATATATATATATATATATATATATATATATATATATATATATATATACAAATCATCATGCACATTTTGTATTATTATAGTCTATTTCAACTATCCCTTAGCTATCTATGGCATTTCAAACACAGTATTCACCCTTAGAATTTCCAAGAAACATCTATTAGGGCTTAACTCTCTTATGTAATATACCTCCTGAATCTCTATCAAGGAGCCATTCCCAATTACCATCCTATACATCAATACCCACATATAATTAGGCCACATCATCAACATTTCAATACTACACAACATTATGGAAGCATATTAGTACAATTACTACACCACACTCAGTTATATTTTCTCACCTCACATTTGTCAAGTCCAACCATCATTATATTATGGACCCCCATACTTTCAATCAAATTTGAATCATCCAACACATCATTTTCATAGTTATTTTAGGGTCCTCACATTCCTCAATTCAAAATTTGAAGATTCATTTTATTTCTACATCCAAACATCTTAATTCATCCAAGTGTATGCCCTTCTCAGGGGTCGTATAACCTTTTTATTTAACCCTAAGGTATCCAAGCTTACATATAAGCACTCATATTCAAATTTTCACGAATTCATCGGGGTTCCAAGCCACTCACCATATTAAAATTATACCTCGACTTTCATACATACTTAATTGTTTTAACTCCCCATACATTTAGGGAAGACTTACCAACACCATCATCGCAATAGCAACTCAAATCAATCATATACTTACTAACCGTAAGACAACACATTTAACTATGCTAGCATTCTACCCAAAATGGTTACACATACTATCTCAATTTATTCTCACTAAGTCCTCAATTACATCAAATTCACTTAATAACATATCTGTCCATGGAGCAGTCAACACTGCACCCACCACCACAGTCTAAGGACTAACATTGGTGCTCCAGGGTTATCACGCAGGCATCTTATACTGACCACACATATAATACGAAGAAATGGGTTGATCAGGCCCAAACTAAGGAATCACATGTGTAGTACTCAATAAGAGTCTACGTACAATTATACAGCACTTACCACAATCATACGACATTCAGAGTTCCCTAAAAAACTACTCTGATTCCATAAAATGTAACAGCCCGTTGTTCACTAGTATTGTTAACATTAATTATGATATTAAGCACAGTTACAATCACAACAGTTCATTTATAAAATACGGGTAAACTTTTTTTCCTTTTTAACATCGTTTACACCATTAAAATAACTGTGATCATAACTGATAAGTCCATGAAATGAGACTAATAACATATGGTTTTTAGTATGAAAAAGCAAAGAAATATATACTTTTTTTAGTTAATTGATACCCCAATTACATGGAGCTGAATTATTGTTGATGCTAATGGGTTTTTACTTTATTTTTCAGGCCCACTTAGTTATATTTTACAAAGCAAATAAAAAAAGAGAAAAGACAAAGAAGTGGGCTGAACCATGAAAAGCCCAAAAGAAAGAAAAGGTTGGAGGCGGGCTGGGCTTATGCGAAGCCCACAACCAAACCCAACCCAAAAAGAAAAAAATAAAGAAGGAGAAGGGAAGAGGGCATGAGGTATCCGTGAAAGAAGAGAAGGGAAAAAGAAACCCTAGCAGCCGCACGTTTGAAAACCTCACCTCAGCCAAATCGTCCAACCTCATCCCAGTTAAGTTTCCAAGATCAAATCGCCGTCGATCTGTTGCTCAGCACTCCAACTCACCCCTCATCCACGGTCCAAAAAGAAACCCTAACACCATTTTGTGATTCAGAAAATGCCAAGCAACACCTTTTGCTGAGTGGGTGAGTGAGAGTCTGTTGTGAGTGGTTTCGGTGCGCAATCCAGTGTACGGAAGAAAAGGAAGAAATTTTCCATTGACTGAAAAAGGGAGGAGAGCAACTGGGGACCACCTTGCAACGCACAAAAGGCGCGTCATACCTGCTACAGCTTAGGAGCGAAATACGTGGAGGCTGCAAAGAGAGGGCCCACAACCCATGCATGTGTGAGGAGGGTGCTATAAATAGTAGAAGAACAGTGAATGTGAGGGCATCCTTTCTGCATCTATCGTTTTCTGAATTTTCCATAGACGTTTCATTTTGTTCTTTTCTTTTTACTCTCTGTAATGAATACTTTTGGTGCTAAACTTGTTGGTGCAGCAGTGAGGTTGTCCGGTTGTTAGGACTCTTGTTGCACCTTTGATTTCTGCGTTTCTAGTTTTAATTTGAACATTTAGTTGTAGTTTTTAGCTTAACCCTTATGGGTATGAGCTAATTTCATTAAGGTTGGGTGTAGGTACCCGAACTACAGTCTTGAGTGTGTGTAAATCTCAGTTGCTTAATATTGTTTTTCATTTTGTTCAACGTTGTGTTAAATTTCACTTATCCTATTTTTAAGGCCTGATTATAGGATAATACTCCAGGATTTAGTCATTGAGAAATGACTAAAGCCAGAACTATGTTGGACACATGGACTTGAGGGTGAAAATTCTCAAGAGATGTTACTCAGAGATGAGAACATCCTCCATGATGTGTTGATTGGATTTATTGTTCATTCCTTCTTGTAGCACAGAGATGTGCACATTGATGGTAAATGATGATAATGTTTTTAAGAGATTAAAAGCAGTAAAAGAGGGTTCAACACATGGGAATTGATTTTAAGAAACTGTTTTAGCATTCATTTGAAGGCTGTGGGGAAGGGGGACTGAAACTCAACCTATTTTTCTTCACAAATTTTTCTATACATTTCAGAAGCATTTTCAGTAAAGATTCACCATAACCTTCTTAAATTTCTACATACTAATTCCATTATACAAAAAGAAAAAAATCAGTGGCTCTTAAATCTTTATCTGTTTATAACTAAACTCCCAATCATTTTCTTTAATTTGATTTTATTTTTAAATTGTGTGCTGATTAACAATCACTAATTAGTCAAGTTAGAAAATTGCAATAGATCCTTGAGGGAACGATATTTGGGACTCATAAAAGCCCTATATTACTTGTTGTCGCGTATGCTTGCGCGTGTATTTGCACATTGTTGCAAAAATACCAACAAGTTTTTGGCGCCGTTGCCGGGGATTGAAGTATTTTTCTAATCAATTTTCTATTTGTGATTGCTATTTCAGCATAATTTCTGTTTGCTGTTTTTAGTTTAGTCATTTGGATTCTTATTTAGTAGTTGTTTTTACTTTTTTTATTATTTTATTTTTTTAGATTTGATTCTGTTTGTGGTAGTTCCTGCTTATTACATCTGTGTAATCATAAACTGTTTGGGACTTTTCTGTTTGCAGGTTCTTGTTTGTTGGTTTGTTTGTTTGTTGCATTTGATAAATATATATATAAAAAATTTAAGAGTCTAGGTTTTGTTAGCTTGTTCGATTTTTTTTCTAGTTTGAAAAGGGTGCATGAGTGCAACTCCACACCCTTTCTTAGCAGCATTCGACCCTGAACCAGAGAGAACTTTTAGGCTTAGGAGAAGAGCCCAGAGAGCTAATAGGAACATTCCAAACCCTGAGTTTGAAGAAATGGAAAATGAAGGAGAGGGAAATGAGGAAGGACCTGAGAGGATCCAGAATCAGCTCATAAATGACAATGATAGGTCCATGATGGACTTTATCATACCAGTCTTAGATGAATTAGATCGTAGTATTGCCCAACCTATCAATGGAATGCCCTTTAAGCTTGAACCTGTAATGTTCACTATGCTTCAAAATATGGGGCAATTCCATGGACATTTGATGGATGATCCACACAAGCACCTTAGGAATTTCCTAGAGGTGGCTAACACTTTTAGGATTTCAAATGTCTCAGATGATGTGCTGAGATTGAAGCTTTTCCCTCACTCTTTGGTTGATAAAGCCAAAGAGTGGTTGAACTCCCTTCCATCCAACTCCATAACAGATTGGCATTCTCTGGCTGAAAAATTTATTATGAAATTTTCCCTTCTAATAAAATAGTGCAAATTAGATGTGACATCACTAATTTCATGCAAAAAGATGGTGAGACCCTTGTAGATGTCTGGGAGAGATTTAAAATCCTTCTTAAGCAATGTCCTAACCATGGCTTGCCACCTTGGGCAGTGTTGCAAACTTTTTACAACAGCCTAAATACCCAAAACAGAGCCTTAGCAAATTCTGCTGCTAATGGCATGTTTATGTCAATGTCCTTTAACCAAGCCCATGAGTTATTGGAACAAATGACTCAAAATTATGCTCAATGGCCTGAGGATAGAAATCAGTCAAGAAGAGTAGCTGGTTTACATGAGCTTGACACTGTAACTGTTCTTTCAGCCAAGTTTGATGCACTAACAACTTTAGTGAAAAATCAAGGTCAAGCCATTGAGGCAAGATTGTCTCAACCTCAAAGCCCAGTACCGCAAGTTAATGCAGTGAACATAGGTGAAACGTGTGTTTTTTGTGGAGGGCTTCACATGTTTGAAAACTGCCCATCCAATCCTGAATCTGTATATTATGTGGGGAACCAAAATAGGAACCAAAATAATTTTTCTAATAATTTTAATCAAAGTTGGAGGCAGAACCAGCAGCCTCAATACTTTCAAGGGCAAGGACAGCAAGCTGGGCCCTCTAATGCTCCACCCAGACCACCCTTTCCCCAACAAGATTTCCAACAAATGCATAGACAATCTCCTGCTCAAACCTCTGTCCCATTCCCTCAATCCCAAACTGGTGAAGCCATTCCTTCTTCAACCTCTTCCCTGGAAGCTTTATTAAGGGAATACTTAGCAAAGAATGAAACTAAGCAAAACAGTTTGGAAGCTGTAGTGCAAAGTATTCCTGCATCTTTGAGGAATTTAGAGTCTCAATTAGGTCATTTAGCAAATACTCTGAATGGCAGACCTTTTGGTGCTTTGCCTAGTAACACTGA
>JAVKPL010006287.1:0-26203 GCA_032173675.1 Gastrolobium villosum
GTTTTGCTTGTTGATTGATTGAATTGATTGCTGATTGTGCTTATTTGCTGATTTGCTTACGTGCAATTGACTGTTTAAGTGTTCTATAGTCTCTGTATGATAATATGTTTAATTGTTTGAAATATATTGTAGTTAGATTGTTAAGATCATAAGGCATGGATGCATAGTTAACTTATCCGAATTGAACTCGAGTACCTACTTGGGACTGCTGCCATAAATAACTTGCAGTGAGCCTGATCAACTCATTTCATGATATTGTGAGTGCAGAATCATGGCAGGTAACCGCGGTTCAACTCGGGGAAGGCCTAGCAATGCGGAAGAGGATCTTATCACTACCATTGGGGGACTGGCAACATTCATCCAGAATATGAGCCAAGAATGGCGAGAACATAGGCAACAGAACCAGAATCAACCCCCACCGCATGACAATGCAGAAGAAATTGCCCGACGGAGGTTGAAAGACTTCCGCAACTTTCAACCACCTACCTTTGAGGGTGAAGACAACCCTGAGGCTGCAGCGAGGTGGTTGCAGATGATCGAACATATATTCGAACGTATGGCATGCCTGGAGGCCCAGAAGACCGATTATGCATCATACCAGCTTATGGGAGAAGCTCTAACCTGGTGGACCGGTGCGAGAGCTCTGCTGAGAGCCCAGGACGTTGAACTGACGTGGGCCGTGTTCAGACGAGTTTTTCTAGACAAGTATTTTCCAAAAGCTATGAGAAGAATGAAGCACACCGAACTGCTGTCACTTAGGCAGGACAACATGACGGTCAATGAGTACATTGCAAAATTTGGGCAACTGATGGAGTACGCCAACTTTGACCGGAATATTTATGACGAGGAATGGCAGGTGGAGAAATTCGAAAGCGGATTACATCCAGAAATCCGTAAGCTCATATTGACGACTGCAAATCGTACACTTCCGGAACTAATCAATCAGAGTCGACAGGCAGAAGGAGTCATCAATGAGGCCAAGAATCTGAATAAGCAACCAACACAATTCCAAGGAGGAAACACAGCAGGCCTATTTTTTAGGAAGGCCCCTGGTATGGGTCGAGGCAAAGGTCCGCAGTTGCAGGCGTGGCCTGGAAATTTCAAGAGAAACAATGCTTTTAGTCAATCATCAACTGGACGTCAGGGTGCAAATACTTGTGTTACATGTGGTAAGAACCACGCTGGAGTCTGTCGCAAGGGAAGCAATGCATGTTTCAGGTGTGGCCAGCAAGGACATTTTGCTTACGAATGCCCTCAGAATGCTAATCAACAGCCTACGCAAGCACGAGTGTTCACACTGGATGCAAATGAAGATCAGAAGTATCCCAACCTGATCAAAGGTAATGTCACTTTAAATGGTCACCCAATTTCTGTTATTTTTGATTCTGGAGCATCTGGCTCTTTTATGGCAAAGCACACTGCTTTGAGAATAGGCATCACCCCAACCCCGTTACCTTATGAGTTACACATCAGTACCCCTACTGGAGGATCGTGCACAGCCTCAGAAATTTGCAGAGGTGTTATTTTGAAATTTGAAGGGAATACTTATACAGTAAACTTGGTGGTCCTACCGGTATTCAATTTTGATGTGATTATCGGTATGGACTGGTTGACGGAAAAGGGATAACGTTGGACTGTCGAGCGGGGAAAGTCATTGTTCCTGCGAAAGATGGTAATTTTCAACCCTTCTCTCTCATTTCTTTATTACAAGTTAGAAAAGAGCTCCTCAAGGGAGCAGCAGGGTATCTATTGTCGATCGAGGCTGAGACTTCGGTTGACAATCAAATTCAGAATGTACCTGTAGTTAGTGAATTCGAGGAGGTATTCCCGGATGAAATACCTCGATTGCCTCCTCATGGGGAAATAGAATTTTCCATCGAACTTGTTCCCGGAGTTGGACCAATCTCCATTGCTCCGTATCGTATGGCACCTTTGGAACTTCGAGAATTGAAGAAGCAGATAGAAGAACTGTTGGCAAAGGAATTCATCAGACCGAGTACCTCTCCATGGGGTGCTCCAGCCATCTTAATTAAGAAGAAGGATGGTAGTCTACGTCTGTGTGTAGATTACCATCAACTGAACAAAGTTACAGTGCAGAATAAGTATCCGCTACCAAGGATCGATGATTTGATGGACCAGCTGAGAGGAGCCAGAGTCTTTTCCAAGATAGATTTACGATCGGGATACCATCAAATCCGGGTCAAACCGGAGGATATTCCGAAAACAGCTTTTAGAACTCGTTATGGGCACTACGAATATCAGGTGATTCCATTCGGACTCACGAATGTTCCAGCGCTATTCATGGATTACATGAACCGCATCTTCCGCCCATTTCTTGATCAGTTTGTTATTGTGTTTATCGACGACATTCTGATTTACTCTGCCAATGAAGAGCTGCATGCGGAACATTTGAGGATTGTTTTGCAAATCTTGAAGGAGAAGCAGTTGTACACGAAGTGGTCGAAATGCGAGTTTTGGCTTAAAGAAGTCCAGTTTCTGGGCCATGTCATTTCAACATAAGGTATTGCTGTGGATCCCAGCAAGGTTGAAGCTGTCATGAATTGGGAACGACCCAAGACTGTCACTGAAGTAAGGAGTTTCTTAGGTCTTGCTGGGTATTATCGAAGGTTTATTCAGAATTTCTCTCAGTTAGAGCAACCTCTTACCCGTCTCACTCGGAAGGATAAGCCTTTTGAGTGGACTGAAGCTTGTGAAGAATGTTTCATGGAATTGAAGAGTAGGTTAACGAGTGCTCCAGTACTCACTATTCCGGATCCTACTAGAAAGTTTGAAGTATACTGTGATGCGTCATTGAAAGGACTTGGATGTGTTTTGATGCAGGATCGTATGGCGGTAGCTTATGCTTCTCGACAACTAAAGCCTCATGAAGAAAATTATCCTACGCATGATTTGGAGTTAGCAGCTATAGTGTTCGCACTTAAAATCTGGAGGCACTACTTGTATGGTTCGCAGTTTGATGTGTTCAGCGATCACAAGAGCCTGAAGTACTTGTTCGATCAGAAGGAATTGAATATGAGGCAACGAAGGTGGATGGAATTCCTGAAGGACTATGAGTTTGAACTTAAATACCACCCAAGAAAGGCAAACGTGGTAGCTGACGCCCTGAGTAGGAAGACACTGCACACTGCAACTCTGATGATGGAAGAACTGAAATTGTTTGAGGCCTTTCTAGATTTGAATTTGTCTGTAGTCAAAAGAAGACATAGCATAAGATTGGGTAGTATAAAAATAGAGAATGAGTTACTCAGTAGAATTAAGGAGGCTCAGAGAGATGAGGAGCTAGTCCGTAATTTGGTTGGCAACCAAGATGTAGTAAGGGATGAGAATGATATTTTGAGATTCCAAGGTCGGTTAGTTGTGCCGAATGAAGAATTGAAGCAAGAAGTTTTGCAGGAGGCTCATAAGGGTAAGTATGCCGTTCATCCTGGATCCACGAAGATGTACCATGATTTGAAGACTTCGTTTTGGTGGCCGGGTATGAAGCGTGATATTGCTGAGTATGTATCTCGATGTCTAACTTGTCAGAAGGTGAAGTACGAACATCAGAAACCTTCGGGACTTCTTCAACCTTTGGAGATTCCTGAGTGGAAGTGGGACAGTATTGCGATGGATTTTGTAGTTGGACTTCCTCGGACGCGAGAAGGATATGATGCTATTTGGGTGATTGTTGATCGATTAACGAAGTCAGCTCATTTCTTGTGTGTTAGAACCACATATAATACAGAGAAGCTTGCCAGAATTTACCTTCGAGAAATTGTGAAGTTGCACGAAGTTCCTACCAGTATTGTCAGTGATCGTGATCCCAAATTTACCTCTAAGTTCTGGGAGTCTTTTCAGCGAGCTTTAGGGACCCACTTGAGATTGAGTGCTACTTACCACCCGCAGACCGATGGACAGACAGAACGCACTATTCAAGCTTTAGAGGACATGTTGCGAGCATGCGTTTTGGAGTTAGGAGGCAGTTGGGACAATTATCTTCATTTGATTGAATTTGCTTACAACAACAGTTACCATTCCAGTATTCAGATGGCACCGTATGAAGCTCTGTATGGGAGAAAATGCAGATCCCCTTTATGCTGGACTGAAGTGGGTGAGCGAAGTATTTTAGGACCTGATCTAATTCAAGAAACATCTGAACAGGTAAAGAAGATTAGAGAAAATATGCAGCGGGCTCAGGCCAGACAGAAAAGTTATTACGACAAACGTCATAAGCCCCTATCTTTCGAAGTCGGAGACCATGTATTTTTGAGAATCACACCTACCTCGGGACTCGGCAGGAGAATGGGAGTAAAGAAATTAAGTCCACGGTACTTAGGACCATACCTTATTATGGACCGGATTGGAGAGTCTGTATACCGGTTGGCATTACCACCTAATCTATCAGGGATTCATAATGTATTTCATGTGTCGCAGCTGAGGAGATATCTCTCTGATCCATCTCACGTGTTACAGCCTGAAGAAGTGGAATCAAAGGAAAATCTGACGTATCAAGTTCAACCATTCCAAATTCTTGAAAGATCTGTCAAGCGACTTCGTTCTAAAGAAATTCCCTTGGTGAAAGTGTTGTGGAACAACAAATCGGCAGCTGAAGCCACTTGGGAGCGCGAGGACGACATTCAGAATCGCTATCCAGAACTGTTTAGCTCTTAAGTAAGTTTATTTTGCGGACAAAATTCCATTTTTGGTGGGGAGAGTGTAACATCCCACGTAATTAGTAAAATACGTAAGTGCTATAAGGATATAGATGCATGAGTAGAATTCAAAATTTTGGTTAATGTACATGTGGCTTGCGAATTATATGACTATTTCCCTAGGGTGGAACTAAAGTAAGTTAGAGAAGTATTTAAATTACAATGATAGGAGAGTACATATGTAGGCATGTGAAACTCTTATTAAAAATATATGAGTAATTTGATTGTTATATAAAGAGTGCCTTATAATATTTAATAGACCTTGGTGCTTAAAGGGCTTGGGAATTATTAAGTATAGTGGGTTAGTGCTTGGAGTAGTAGTCTTTGGACTTGCAATGTTGGACTCATTTCATATGAGGGCCGATGGCCCAAAAGGTCCTAAGGAGCAAACTAGATTCAGCCCAATATTATACCTATCCTTATCTCTTTCTAAAGAAAATCCCACAAGGCAGCCGTGAGTGGCAAGGAATCACCACATGGCAAGACTTATCTATTCCCTCATCAACCATGCGCATAGGTAAGAAGAAAAAAAAATTCTGATTCTAAACCTTAGAAGCTATTCTCAACTCAGCCATTGCATGTCCGCGACCTTACTTCCTTGCATGTGCAACACTTGCCCATCAACCTTATTGCATGAAAGACACTTGTGCTCCATAGCCTTCCTTTGGTGCACACCTCTTGGGCGCACAAAGGATGCTCAAATTATGATTTCTTATGTCTTGTAAATCAGATTTTCTTGTTGGCCAAGTGCCACTTTCTTATACAAACCTCTTGCATGTGCACAATGTGGCAACTTCAACCTTCCATCACCCTTGCATGCGCCTAGAGTGTGCAAGAAGCAAACTGATTTCTTGCTTTGACCAACATGCAGCCAATACTAACAAAAAGCAATCTGAATGGTGTCATGATGGTTCAACACTTCAACCCTTTTCCCCCTCTATTTCTTGTGCGCACATTAGGAGGAAGGGAGCTGTCTACCCTTTGCAAAATAAAACCCAACACCCCTCTTCTTCTCTTTACCTCTTAAAGCCGTGGATGTAAGGGGCCCAAGGAGAAAGAAAAACATTTTTAACTCACCCCCATTCCCTTCTCTAAACCGTGAACTCCATTAACAACACTAGGAAAATTTGTTTCACCCTCCATTGTCCCAGCCGAGAGCTCCAAGAGCAAGAGGCAAGGATAGTCCCTCGTTTCTTCTACTTCCTTGTGTTGCTCGAATACTACTCCCAAGGAGGTTCTGTTTTGGTGAAGCTACTGCCCCCTTATGCGTGTTAAGCTTGGAACATTGGAGCATTGAAGAGTGGAAGCCCTCTGTTTCGAATTAAACCCTTGATCGTGGACTAGGAAACCGTAAGTAACCTTCTCCTCCTAGTGTACTTACTGTTCGGTTTTAGAGAAGCTTAGAAAGACTAGAATATTTTGTGGTTTAGCCAATCTGTTTCGTGGGTAGCCTTGGACGTTAAAGTATGTGACTCTTAACATGTTATATTTAGGAATTTAATCCTTTAACCATTAGAGATTTCTGTCAAAAATAGAAGGAATGAATAAGACATATTCTATGAGCTTAGACTTCATGGGCAGAATGTAAAGCTTTTGCTATCCTTGCGTCTAATGGGAGTTAATAAAAGAACTTTCTCTAGGCATCTAAGATCATTATGCAGAACCATTTTGTATGTGAGGAATTTCATGTTTCCATTAAAAATGCCACTGTTTCTGTTTGAAATGGCCACTGTTTTGATGCTAAAAATGTCACTGTTTCTGTATAAAATGGTCACTGTTTTCTGATGCTAAAAATGCCACTGTTTCTGTATAAAATGGTCATTGTTTGATGCTAAAAATGCCACTGTTTCTGTATAAAATTGTCAATGTTTTGATGCTAAAAATGCCACTGTTTCTGTTTGAAATTGTCACTGTTTGATGCTGTAAAATGCTACTATTTTTACTGCTGTAAAGTTACTGTTTCTGCTGTAAAACATCACTGTTTCTGCTCACTGTTTTTAAGAAAAACGTTGTTGTTTTCTGCTCACTGTTTCTGCTGTAAAACGTTGCTGTTTTGCTCACTGTTTTTACTGTAAAACGTTGTTGTTTTGCTCACTGTTTTTGCTGTAAAACGTTACTATTTTGCTCACTGTTTTGTTGTAAAACGTTGCTGTTTTTGCTCACTGTTTTTCCTTAAAACGATGCTGTAAAATGACTTATTGTAATTGATTTAGGTGCGCATAAGAAGTGAGAAACGTAGCATATTTCGCTGCTGTTTGGTAATTATTTAAGGCACGCAAGGTAAGTGTTAGGTGATATTACCTAAGGTGACTATTGACTAGCGTATGAAGTTGTAACATGATGCTCCATACTCCGTAAAATTATTATGTTCCTTATGATGTAAGTATGCTGCCATGAATATGCCTTGACGGCGATATGATTATATGGTAAAGTTGTTATGTGACAGCATAACGTATTTGAAAAGTATATAAGCATGCATCTTACATCATACCGCATTTATTTTTACGCTTTGTGTGTGATAACATAGCATGGCATGCATGTACCAAAATTCATATAGCCTTGCAATTTTAGAATAGTTATGTACAGGACCATGTGTTTGAGCACGCATCATATAGGCATCCCTCCGGTACCAGGGTATGGGACACTTGGCATCAGTCCGCATAGGCCACAGTTGGAATCCACCAATGAAGGGTGCCGATTATGGGATATCCACTG
This sequence comes from Gastrolobium villosum, assembly GCA_032173675.1. Lineage (NCBI taxonomy): Eukaryota > Viridiplantae > Streptophyta > Magnoliopsida > Fabales > Fabaceae > Gastrolobium > Gastrolobium villosum. Next base: position 7,428 of record JAVKPL010006287.1, read on the forward strand.
TGTATTGCGCGCACGACGGTGCTAAGAGCGCAAAAAGGAAGGCGTTATATACGCAATATATATATATGAGGAAAAGGAAAAGGAAAAGGACAAGGAACAGGATATGTTGAAGTGACTGTTTATGATTTTGTGCCTAGTTTAATACTGTTACGTTATTGGTTTTGTTGCCACTTTACTGGGATTATTCTCACCCCTTTGGGGCTGCTATTTTCATAAATGGCAGGAGGACGTAAGAGCATTTGAAGGCGTGATGTTTGCTGTTACTTGCTGATGCTTGGACTTTTGTTGTTGCTGTTTAATTGTTGGATGACTGTAATGCTTATTATTTTGGGGCACTTGGATGACTGTAGACATTATTATCTTCCATTTTGTTTTAGTCTCTCATGAACAGTGGCTGTTTTGGAAAAATCAGAACACGTTTTGCGAAAAGGATTTTTGAACGCTGAATTTTAACAGTTTTACGAGCACCTTACGGGTTATGTTTCAAGGTGCAAACGAACTCCGATTTACTATTATTTTATATGCACGCGAAGCCCCCGACGTGCTCTTTCTAAATCACAAGGAATATTTTTTTAACTCATCCGAACAGAATTTATACGAATTTTTAAATGCATTACGGTTTTGCTTTTGGAATAAAATTTTTAGTAGCTAAAGTGCCGTTAAAGACTCTAATTCCGCTTAGCAAACGACTCTCTTGGATGCATACAAGGGAGGGCGTTACAGGAAGTTTTCTTATTGAATCGGCCTTCATGTTCAGCACTTCGCCAAAAGTGCTCATCAAAAGCAGGAGGTGGAGGTGGTGGAGGTGCTGAATTTTTGGACCCTCTTGCCCTCTTTTTGCTGACTTTCTTTGGTGGTGAAGCAGACATATCTGTTCATCAAAGGAACAAGTCAGTAATGTAATGAACAATATAGCATATAATTCCCAGATTGAAATGAAGAACATCATGCAAATTAATCCCTCATTACACCAGTGACATCCCCCTTAATTCCCAGAATCAAGTAAAAGTCATGTTTACAGCAGGGGCTGGGCGCTAAAACGACCACATGGAGCGTTTTAGCGACCTAGCCGCAATCCTAGTTTACACTGTCTGAGCACTAAAACATTGAGAACTAGCGTTTTAGCGCCCTGACTGTTCTAAGTCAGGCATTTCAACAAACACCTTGTGTGTGTATGCAGGGGGTGGGCGCTAAAACGGTCACGGAGCATTTTAGCGGCCTGGCCGTAATCCTGTTGTACTCAGTCTGAGCGCTAAAACGTTGAGAACCAGCGTTTTAGCGCTCTGACTATTCTGAGTCAGGCGTTTGAGCAAACACCTTGTGCGTGTGTGCAAAGATGTGACATTGTGGTTATAGATATACACCCACAAACCCAGAAACAACATCATTTACAGCCCCCCAATAACATACATAACACGTTTGCAATAGCAACTTGCAAGGAATCATGATGAAAAGAAAATTAAAATTAAAATTAAAACCTAAGCAGCCCTAAGAAACTCCTAAATTTGCACTCCAAGAACATGAAGAAAAAGAAGATGAAAGATGGTTCATACCTGTGCTTGGTGAGATGAACGAATTCTGAGAGTGAAAATCAAAGAAGTGTGCAAGGGTATGCAGAAAGTATGTGTAGAGTGAAATATGAGGAAGAATAGTGATAGAAAAAGTGAGGGAAAAGAACCCGTGTATTTCAATTTTAAGTGACTCGGCGCTAAAACGTTGAGAACTCACCGTTTTAGCGCCCAGGACCAGATAAGTTGACACACGTGGTGTGCAACTCCGTGCTAAAACGGTCGTGATGAACGTTTTAGCGCGCTGGGCCAGAGAGCTTACACTTTGTGCATTTGTAGAGCGCTAAAGCGTTCATTTTGAACGTTTTAGCGCTCCAAGTCAGAGAGCTCGTACTCCATAATCCTTGTAGAGCGCTAAAGCGTTCAGTTTGAATGTTTTAGCGTTACCAGTCAGAGAGTTCACCTTTTAGAATTCTTTTAGAGCGCTAAAGCGTTCCGTTTGAACGTCTTAGCGCTACAAGTCAGAGAGCTCACACTCAGTGCAATCTCCTGGACGCTAAAACGGTCATAATGAACGTTTTAGCGGCCAGCACTTGTCAGAATTTTCTCAGTTTTCAACATTTTTCCCTCTTCTCTTCTTTGAGCATAAACAAATAATCAACATCACATACCTGGTACAGTGGGTTGACTCCCACTCAGCGCGTGTTTAACGTCGCGAGCCTGACGGGTATGAACTAATTTACCTCTAACAAGGTAACTGAAATCAGTTGCCTGTCCACAGCAGATCCAATGTACAGCTTTAATGTAACAGCCCGTGTTAACCCGGATTATTAACATACTATCGTATTAAGCCACGCTTAATTAAAATGCGGAATAAGTTTTTCTTTAATTCAATTATGACGTCATTAACCTTAGCCAACTTGATTACTTAATCATTTTCATAAAATACTGCCTGTATGTAAATTGCAAGACAACTAACTGAATACCTCATATATAATATACTGTGAGTATCTAAAGTCACAGGACTACGACACATAGCCTGGACCATAAATCCTGATACTTTAATACAACTTTAACTGAGAAGACAATAACAAGTCTATATGGCATGGACAAACCCCATGCTCACCAAATAAGGCAACAATGCCCAACAACAGTCTCAACAGACAATATCATAATCATAGCGGGAAAACATAACAGCAGTCAACATCTAGCATGTCATAATAATATCAACTCAGCTCTGGCCTCCTGCCACCTGAGCCCTCAACATTACCTGATCCTGAAATAAGCGTCCCCAAACGTGGGGTGAGATCTCTAAATAAGAAATCTCAGTAAGACAAGGGGTCCTCAAGGATCTTCCACCCCAAGCTCACTTACATGTGCAATATAAGTTCAAAAACAGTATTTCCAATATTAGTTCCAAAACTATGCAGTGCAACAGATATCTATGCCATGTGTGTTTATACAATCTACTGGCCAGAGAAATGCAGGAATACGTCTATACCCACATAAGTACAAGGAACACCGCTTGCACCTCACCCACAGCCTCACCATCTTGTATGTGCCACATACTTAGGCTTACCGTATAGGTGGACATCACATGCATATCATAAAAGCACATTGCATATAATAGCTCAACAGCATTTCCAAAACATCAAAGCATGTAACACAGCATGCATAAACCACATCCCCATGGGACATGGTGGAACCACAACATGGCTAAACCGAGGACACGAAAGCTTACCTTGCAAGCTAGCTATCCAAGCCAAGAGTCCAACCACTCTCAAGTCCAAACACAACAGTATCACAATCTGTTATGGACCAATAATATATCATTAATTATGCATCACAAGCATACAACTTAAAGACTACGCCTTTCCTTTACGTTTTACGTCTTAAGGCTTCCCACAAAGCCATAAGCCCTTAATCATGTGATTCTGACTTAGTTCATTAATTACAGAAGTTCAACTTCATTAATCTAGGGTCCACAAACCCCCAATAGCCTACTGTTCACACAACACAGCTACTGTTCTGCGAACTCCCAGGATATTCGGATATTACAAGGGACATATCCGGATATGCAATATCCGGATATTACACTGACCATATCCGGATATACCATATCCGGATATCCAGATCCCATATCCGGATATTGATATCCGGATATCATATCCAGATATCTGTTCGACAAATATCCGGATATCTCACGATATAATGCAGTTTTTGCATTTCGTGAATATCCAGTCCAAAGGCCCAACTTTTAACACTTGTACACGACCAAGGATCCATTTTTAAGCATATACAAGTTCACTTATGTGTTGGTTACATGTTAAAACCTTAACATCCCAAGATACCACCTTTAGGCCAATAAAACACATGATCAAGTTAAGGTGACTTACCCCAAGGCTTAATCAGCAACTTAATGTGCCTATGGAGCTCCCAATGCATCTCCCAAGTCCAGCACACCCAAGGACACGAAAATGCTACACCAAAGGTTGGTTCTTCACCACAAAGGTCACCACTTGGACCTCAAAATGTCATGATCATGACCCACCACACTCAACTCTCCAAACCAGCCCTCAAAACTCAACTCACAGTGGCTGAGTGTGCAGCCAATGTAGCCTCACACTTCTCACAACACACCCCACCAAGTGTTTGCAAGAAGAAAGTGTGAAGAACTCAAGGAAAGGAGGTGACTTGAAGGTTTCTCTCAAGCAAAGAAGGATGGTGGCAGCAAGGAGCCCAAGCTGCAGCCAATTCACGTATTGAGAAAAGGGTTCTAGGGTTTTGTGCCCAGTATAAGTTGTATATATAGGCATTTAAGCCATAACGCGCAGTATTAGCCTTAATAGCTACGCAAAAGATCTTGATCCCAAACTTTGGAATCTGAACCTACACATTTTTCTAGGATTTGTCATATTTTTATTTTATTTTTCGGAGCACCTTCCCGGTTGTTAGCATATGGGTGTCCTAGAGACAATCTTTTAATTAAATAAAGGACACTAGATGTAGAACTTTGTTTGTCGCAAATAAATGAAAGCACTATTTATTTAGTTTCATATTGTGTCTCGATATTACTGTTAATATTTTATGAACGAACTGGATAAACCCCTTGGAATAGAACAGGTATCTCTTGAGTATCTGTGATGAGATCACGATAATGAGGATTCAAGGATATTGCATGTCTATTCCTAATTATTTGTTCGTAGTCTAGAGACACTGAGTTTGGGGATCAGTGATCTCGAGTAAAGACTAGTACGACTTATCTACTTGTATATGGATACAAGGTAAAGACCTCATGAGCTGCAGATATGGAGATATCTTAGCTAAAGTCGTGGGTGGACCTATAAGAGTATAGCTCGCACTGAACAGACCCAAAAAGAGACTCTATGAGGAAATCTCATAGATAGTGTCATTAGAGTAATCTCTTTATGTTTGGGTATGTCTTTCCTTAGACCAGAAGTTATTACCTAGACTGTGTTCTTGAAGGCATGTTTTGATTGTATGCCTCGTCTGCCTGAAACATGGAGACTCATAGGTATACTGTTGGGCGTGTCCTTAAAGGGCACAGGGCTAGGGTAATAAGCTGAAGGAATTCGTCAAATCTCTGTGAGAGATTAGGTTATCTGTAAACCGGAGAAATCGGGATGACATTTACAGGGACTCGGGAATCTATGCATAGTAAAAGAGATCATGAGATGATCTGCCTTTAAAGTCAGTAAATTGAAGATTCCCTATTTCGAATAAAGCTTACCCTAAACCGCAGGGGTTGATACATTTCCTTACCCTAGGTTAATGGGAAGATAACCGAGACGAAAGGAAATACATACGATAACCAAATATGTGCTATAGGATGATCAAGTCATTAATCTGACTAGTTCTGGGGCAACAAAGCATTGCTAGTGCTCTGTGTTGTCATTAATTGGGTTATGGGCTTGTTGGGCCCAAGCCCAGTTATGTCAGAAGCTAAGTTGGACCTAATGGGTCACACACTAACACCTTGTAGTCATGATGGACTAGCTTTAAAGGTATTGGGCCTAATAATGGTTGTTAGCCCAAGAAGCTGTTTGGAAGCCCACCTAAATGGGTGGGTGGTGCATGGAGCTTAGTAATGGGCTTGGATAGTACAAGCCATTACTAATTAATTTAATTAGTTAAATTAATAATCAAATATTTGAATTTCGAATTTTGAATTTGAAATTTGAATTTTGAAATTTGAATTTGGAATTTGAATTTTGAAATTCGAATTTTGAAATTCGAATTTTGAATTTGAAATTTGAAATTTGAAATTTGAATTTTGAAATTTGAATTTGGAATTTGAATTTGGAATTTTGAATTTTGAATTTGAAATTAGAAATTTTGAATTTTGAATTTTGAATTGGAATGTTTGAACATTTGAATTCAAGTGTTTGAATTCGAATTTGAATTGGCTTTGAAAAGTTGTTTCATAATAAAAGGATAAGACAGGATCTTATTGGAACATATTCCTTGGATCAAGAAACATCTTTGGAGCACATCCTTGGGCTGTTTGGGGCGCAAATTTGAGTGATAAGAATGTCATCTTATCACTTAAAACAAAGCTCCATTCAAATTTGGTGGTTAAGGGAATCAGTGGGTGAGTTGAATCAAATTTTGAATGCAACTACTCAATATATTTGGACCCCTTCTAGGGCTGAATTATGCGCATGAAAAGTATACTATATGATAGTTTATGAATTTAAGTTTAAATTATTTTGAACTTAATTTCATGAGGATAAGCTTGGAGGTTGTTGGCAAAATTGGTTTTGCAATAGTTCCACCTTATCCTCCCCTGTTCCATGCGCGAGTTTCAAATAAGTTTGAAAGTTGGTTATTCATTTTGAATGAATTAATTCTCTCCTCCTCTCATCAAGGTGTGCGCATATAACAGTGGTTCCTCACCTTAGGGTTTTGTCAAGAAAACCTAGCTAACTCTCCTTCATCTGATGCACCATTCTGTAGGGTAGTTCACTACACCTTTCCAAACAGAATACCTAGCCTCCACCTTCACCACTTGTGCGCATAGCAAGCCTCACTGTGGTGTTCATCTGGTGGCTTTCAAGAAGGGGTTCTTGCATCATTGACGAACGGTGGTGTGGATCACCATTAGAGGGTTTGAACCCTTCAAGCCTGACATCTGATCTCCCTGACTGATCAGGCCAAAAACAAGGTAACATAATGCTGTCTTAAAGCATGAACCTATGTGTGCATGTATGTTCCACAGTAAATTTTTTTGTTTTTACACCTTACATGCATCGGCCTTCAAAGGCTAGTTTACTTTCAAGTGGTATCAGAGCCCGGTTGCTTTACCATCGGCGGGTGATGGTACCTTGTTTGTGAAAGGAGTTTTTCACGGTCAAAATCTTTAAAGGGTTAAAGTTTAAATTCTGCATATGGATTTTGAATCACAAATCCTTTAAAGTGTTAAAGTTTTTGTTTTTATGAAAATGTAAATTTAAATCTATGTTCATAAAACATTATGCATCATGGTTTAGTTTCTTTTTCTTTATGAAAGTTTTAAAAGGAACACCCTTTTTGAAAGGGTAGATTCGGCCATGGAGGGTACTAAGAGTACCTTGAATGATTTCTTATTTTTCTCCATGAATTGTGTCATGTTTATATGCATGAAATTTTGTGACAAAATTTATCATATAGTCACCTATATGATTCGGCCATGAAGGAGTTTATGGCTACATGCATGGTTTAATTTTGTTTTCTTTAAGAAAGAATTAACAAAATTTGAATTAAAATTGTTTTTAAATTCGGCCAATTGAGAAATTTAAGATTATGAATCTTGATGTTATTTTGATGTTTAAATGTTAAATGTCAAAATATATGTGAAAATATTATGTGATAATATAATTTTTGTGTTTGCAAGTTTTGAACTTTTCAGGTACAAACAGGAAGGGGATGGTCATGGTGCCCGGATTTGAATTTTTGAATTTTAAATTAATGTGTAATCGCGCCCTTTAATTTACAAGTGTATTTGTAATTTAAATTTTGTAATTTTGTCCCTACAAAGATGTTTTGGAGTTTCTTTGATTATGTGTAATTAGAGAAATAGGCTAGTGGCGTATAGGCGACAAGCGGTCGTTGCTTAAAGAAGCAAAAAGGACAAAAGCGCGAGCATCATGGCTATCTCAATATAAACTGTTTATATGCATGTATGATTAGAACGTCTAGTATGCATGAATTGGGCAATCCGCGTTTTGTATGGTTATTATGTTTGTCCAATAGCGACTAGTGTATACTGATAGATGTTTGACATAGGTAACGACTAGCATGATAACTTACAATATGCGTTTGATGGGACCTAATTAACCCTAAAATAAAAGGAACCCTTAAAAGGAATAAATAATTAAGCATATGATTACCTCCCACCACCAATGCTACTCAAAACTCTTCTACATAGTGGTGCTTCACAAATCAGTTGGGACCCACTGTTTCGTTGAGCTAGAGTAGTGTTTGAAGTGTAAGACACTTAGGGTGCTGGTTTAATGCTTAACTAAGACATAAGTTGCAGGCACAGCCGTGCTTATGTGCTTAGGGTAATGGTGCTAGGTTGGTTGCATGAGATGCACCACTAAGTGACAAAGAGTTGTCAACCTAATGTTAAGAGAGGGTATGAGATACTGTTGATAAAGATCAACCCATTATTTAAATTAATCTTGCGGTCTCAGATGGAGATTAAAATAAATAATCGCACTCTTAATCCCACTAAGGTAAAATCTAAAGTAGATTAACCTTAAGTCAAAAGGAAGGGTCATTGACTTAGATAAAATAGTAGGAGGGGAAAATTATTTCAAGTCTTTAATAATTTGCTTTTAACTACATAACCGTATATTAACTAAAACTATCTTTACATCCTTTTCAGCTTATAGTATGACTAATCCACTGTCACTGCGTTCAATACTCGATACGAATAAACTGACCGGTTCAAATTTTATGGACTAGTATTGGAACCTAAGAATAGTTCTAAGGGCCGAAAAGATTGCCTACGTTTTAGATGCTGTAATACCCGTAGCTCCACGGGAAGGGGAAGAAGGGTTTGCGGAATTTGATTTCGTAACCCACCAACAGCACTTGGATGACAATGTGATGGAAGTATGCATCATGTTGGCATCCATGTCGCCTGAGCTGCAAAAGCAGCATGAGCATATGGATGCTCCCTCTATTATCGTACATCTCAAGGAGTTGTATGATATTAAAGGCAGGCATGAGAGGTATGAGGCCTCAAGAGAACTGTTCTCTTGTAGGATGACTGAGAGCATGTCTGTTGGCAGCCATGTTCTCAAGATGATCGGGCTGATTGAGAAGCTAGGAAACCTAGGCTTCATCATGGATGCCGAGCTAAGTAATGACTTAGTCCTCACCTCACTTCCACCTTCCTTCAGTCAATTCATCATGAATTACAATATGCATGGGATGCAAGTGAGCTTGCCTGAGTTGTTAAGCATGTTAACAACAACTGAAGTGTCTATCAAGAAGGATAGGACACAGGCTCTTTTGATTGGTGGGCCTAGCAAGGCCAAGGGAAAAGGTAAGGAGCCTGCAAAAGGTGACCCCCTTAAGCCCAAAGGAAAATCCAAGAAGAAGAAGGGCAAGAAGAAGGGTAAGAAGGCACCTAAGGACAAGGGTGATGCTGAGTGCTTCCATTGTGGCAAGAAAGGCCACTGGAAGAGGAATTGTCCAGACTACCTCAATAATGTGAAGGAAAAGAAGCATGGTGATGCTTCTGCCTCAGGTATTTTCATGATTGAGATAAATTATTCTTATGCTAATCCAACCTCATGGGTATTGGATACCGGATGTGGTTCTCATATCTGCAATATGTTGCAGGTACTTAGGAGCCCAAGGAGATTGGATAGAAACGAGGTGGATCTCCGCGTTGGTAATGGAGCAAGGGTTGCTGCTCATTCAGTTGGAGATGCTGACCTTATTTTGCCTACGGGCCTTTTATTGCATTTGAATAATTGTCTTTATGTTCCGCATATTTCTAGAAACATTATTTCAATTTCTTGTTTAGAACAAGATGGTTATACTTTCAGTATTAGGGATGGTACTTTTTCTATCATTTTGAATGATATGGTTTATGGTACTGCTTCTTTAATAAATGGATTGTATGTGTTGGAAATGGGAAATGAAGTGCTCAATATAGATGTCAAACGACCTAGGACGGATAATCAATCTTATCTTTGGCACTGTAGACTAGGGCACATAAATGAAACAAGATTGTCTAGGATGCATAGAGATGGATACCTGGACTCCATGGATTTGGAATCCTATGGACAGTGTGAATCTTGTCTAGCTGGGAAAATGATTCGACAAAAGCCCAAAGGGCTTGAGAGTCATAAGGCTAGTGAGTTATTAGAACTCATTCATACTGATGTATGTGGCCCAATGTCTATTGAGGCTAGAGGTGGATATTCTTATTTCATTACCTTTACATATGACAAATCATGATTTGGGTATATATACCTAATGAGATATAAATCTGAAGCTTTTGAAAAGTTCAAAGAGTTTAGGAATGAAGTGGAGAAACAACGTGGCAAGATGATTAAGGCATTACGATCAAATCGTGGTGGTGAATATTTGAGCCACGAGTTTTAGGATTATCTGAGAGAAAATGGAATTCTCTCACAACTTACCGCTCCTTACACACCACACCAAAACGGTGTCTCCGAAAGGAGAAACAGGACCTTGTTAGACATGGTTAGGTCTATGATGAGTGAGACTCAACTTCCAAAATCATTTTGGGGATATGCCTTAGACACAGCGGCATACCTTCTAAATAGGGTATCGTCTAAATCTGTTCAGACCACACCATATGAGATATGGAGTGGTAAAAGACCCAACCTGAGTTACCTCAGGGTATGGGGATCGCCAGCTTATGTCAAAGCGTTGACATCAGACAAGCTTAATGCTAAGAGTACTAAATGTCTATTTGTGGGGTATCCTAAAGGTACTAAGGGATACTACTTCTACTCCATGGAAGAACACAAAGTGTTTGTGTCAAAGAATACTGAGTCCCTTGAGAAGGATTTGATCTCTCAAGGAGGCAGTGTGAGTAAGATTGATCTTGAAGAAGTGCAAGATCCACAAGAATAGATTGATGAACCCGAGTCTGCTCCGCAGGCGACGTTCTCCAATGGAGAAGTAAACACACAACTCCGTAGATCTACGAGGGTCATCCATCCACCTAAAAGGTACGGGTTTGTGATTGAGAATCAGCGAACTATTTTGGATGATGAATCATGTAACTACGATGAGGCAGTCAAAGATGTTGACTCCTCAAGATGGCTTGAAGCCATGGAATCTGAAATGGATTCGATGTATCAGAACAAGGTATGGACCTTGGTTCCTAAATCACAAGGAATAGTTCCTATCGGTAATAAATGGGTTTTTAAAAGAAAGACTGATGCAGATGGCAACGTTCAGACCTACAAAGCTAGGTTGGTGGCGAAAGGGTATCGTCAAAGACAATGAGTTGACTATGATGAAACTTTCTCACCAGATTCCATGATCAAATCTATTAGGATCATGCTTGCAATAGCAGCATACCACGACTATGAAATTTGGCAAATGGATGTCAAGACCGCCTTCTTGAATGGGTTCTTGAAGGAGGAAGTGTACATGACACAACCTGAAGGCTTTGAAATCAAAGATCAGGAGCATATGGTATGCAAACTACAAAGGTCAATATATGGGCTAAAGCAAGCATCAAGGAGTTGGAATATACGTTTTGATGAAGTCGTTAAGAGTAACGGTTTTATCAAGAACGAGGATGAACCTTGTGTTTACAGAAAGGTTAGTGGGAGTAATGTCGTCTTCCTAGTGCTCTATGTAGATGACATATTGCTAATAGGAAATGACATCCCCACATTAAAAATAACGAAAGAGTGGCTTTCAGAAAACTTTACCATGAAGGATTTGGGAGAGGCAGCCTTTATACTTGGTATAAAGATCTATAGAGATAGATCCAAGAGGCTGCTGGGTTTATCTCAATCCACGTACGTTGACAAGATGCTAAAGAGGTTTAGCATGGAAGGGTCAAAAAGGGGTTTTCTTCTTGTCAGTCATGGGGTACACCTATCAAGGGCTATGTGTCCTAAGTCACAGCCTGAGAAGGATCGCATGAATGGAATTCCATACGCTTTGGCTATTGGATCCATCATGTATGCTGTTGTCCAATTAGCTAGTGCACTAGTCATATAAGTAATAAAAATAATAAGTAAAGATCGTTCCCACGAGGAATTATGTCAAGCACTGATTATCCACTTGTTATTGATTTGAGTCAACCAAAAAGATTTGATTTGCATGAGTTTCTTGTCACTAGAAATGTAATTGCATAAAATAAGATAAGTTTAAAAACACAAAAATATGAATATAATTTAAAATAGTAGTCAGATATCAATCTCCCTCAAGTATGAATTTATGAATGAATCAATTTCCATCATGACTTCTCTATCATATGATGTTAATCAACCTTTTACTTATCATCAAGATGTAATGTCTTACTACCTTGATGGGTACATTTATCAGAAACCCCAATGTCTTGGTGATTCCTTTCATAATACTTGCATTAGTTACTAAGGTCTTAAGATTACATTAATATTATAGCATCAATGTCTTGACTACTATAATACTAATGATGAAGTTGTCAACATTAAAACAATGCAAACATGTCTGTTCTACATCATTTCATAAAAAAGAATGATTGATCAAGACAACTTCATACAAGTCACATAATAGGAAAACATAACTTCACATTAATTATTCATAAATACACACTTGAGTTCCATTGAATCAGACTACAAAGGACTCTACTCAGACATAATGAAATTAAATACAAGAGAAGAAGAAAGAACAAACTCCATTGTCATGGTAGTGAATCTTCAATCTTCAATTGCAATGCTACACTACTCCAAAGAATTATTGTTTAAAAAGAAAAGAATTCAGATCCTAAGATCTGATATATGAGAGAAGAGTGGACAATTGAGAGAGAAAAACTATCTGATTTATACTTTTTCTCAGCCCTTTTTCCTTTTATAGTGTTACAAATCTGCTGAAAAATAATGTGGACGCTAAAACAGTCATAACTGGGCGTTTTAGCGTCCGGCTTGATGCGTAACTAACTGCTTTCAACTGAATTGGGCGCTAAAACGGTCTGAATGATCGTTTTAGCGTCCATGTCTGATAACCTCCCAACTGCTTTCAACTGACTTCAACGCTAAAACGCTTGATTCGAACGTTTTAGCATTTCAGAACAGAGAAGAATTGCACATTAGAGCGCTAAAACGCTCAGTGTAAGCGTTTTAGCGCTGAGCTCCAGAGGCTTCCAATTCTGATTTGCAGCAGCGCGCTAAAACGGTCTGTGTGGACGTTTTAGCGCTCAGCACCAGTAACTTCCTTCTTCAAACTGCAGCAGCGCGCTAAAACGGTCAGTGTGGCCGTTTTAGCGCTCAACACTTGGGCAATTTTCTCCTCCAGAATCTTCTTCCTTCTTTTGATGCTTTTTGGGCTTCCTTTCCCTACAAGACAATGTAGATTTTCACAAAGCTCTCAGAACTTGTAATTCAGGAAATATTAATGCATTAACCTCCTTATTCAACCAATTATTCATACAAATAAATCCTAATTTGTGCTAAAAAACCTGATGAACCAGGGGTTTATCAAAATTCCCAGATTTGGACATTACTGTCCTCAGTAATGCACTTGCAACAAAGAGGGATTCCAGATTCTTACAAATGAAACTCATGAGGATAGACTGAATTCAACAAAGGGATCACATTGATACAACTTACAACCATGCATTTTTTTGTTTCTCATGACTTGCACAACATCCTATATGCTTTTCAACAGATTAGTACATATGACATACAGAGACTTCCAAACAACACACCCCCTCACTAGAATCTTCACAAAAATTGTGAGAATTTAACTCTCATGCACACTAGTGTTTAGGGATTAATATGTCACTCATTCTTCACTGCACTCAAACTTCCATAGGCTTGCCCCTATTCTCATTATTCATGGCATAAATGATCTATAAGGTAGATCAAAAAGGTCTTAACATGGTTGGCAATGAGGCTTGGTGTATGGCTTGACTAGAGGTAAGGCTTTCTGTGGCAGGAAAAGTTCAGATCAAATGAATCAGATTTAGATAAGGGGGAATCACATTATATGTCATTTCCTTCCTAATTCCCCAATCTTTCTTCCTTTTCATTCTTTGACTTTCTTCCTCCTTTTCTTTTTCTTTCAGACACTTTGTGTCTTTTACCATTTCACTTTACCTCCTCCAAAAACTTAAACACTTTGTGTTCCACAACCTTTTCTCTCTTTTTTTTATTTTTATTTTTTTCTTTCGTTCTTTCTCATCTTTCAAACATCTCTTTCATTCACTTATTGCAAAGATACCTCACTTCCCACAAAACACTCCACCCCTTATCACTTATCTGAACTTTTCAGTCTAAAGGAATGGATGTGAAAGTACATTAACAACAGATTAGGCTCAAAGGTTCATGCAACAGGAACTTAAGGTTTTACCATTTGACTTTCTGGTCCAAGAAAAGAAAATATTCCTCTACCTTATGCATCATCAACCATTTCAAACAAGAAACAAGGCAAGTTCTAGAGTTACTCATGCAGTGAAATGCTCTCTGAACAAAAATTTCTGTATAGGCTCAATTTCCTCACAGTTCAGAGTGCATGCTTGACTTCCTCTCTATGCATCACAACTAATCTCTCTACTCTTACACATTGAATGAATCATGCAAACATTTCATTTCTCAACATGCAAGGCATAAGATTGTATCCTTAATTTGATCAATCATCTAAAACTCTGATCAATCAAATCCTCATGAAATTTCATAAAAGAAACGAAAAAATTAATTTTATCCTAATTCTAGATTCTAGACTACACTAACATCTAACTACACTAAAAATTACTCACACTAAAAAAAACTAAGAAAAACTAAAGAAAAGAGATTGAGATGTTCCCTGTTTTGGCTCATCCACTCGTGTGACCTCTCCATGTAGTATTCACTTGCCATTCAATCACATCACACCCACAATTCCCAGATTTAAACGTTGTTGTCCCCAGCAACTAATTTAAATCTAAAACAGCAGTGGATCACTGAAACACATTCACATACAGTTAATAGCATCAGTACTATCAGTAATGTGAATTTACAAACAGTGAAATCTCAATGTACAGTAACAGCTTACAAAATAACCAATATAAATGTACCAACAAAATAACCCAGATACTGAAAAAGCAAAACAAAATAACAGCAGGAAAACTGCAAATCATGACTCCACAAAAGATGCAGTCGCCTCATCATCAGAGTCAAAGGGGTCTCCTGGGTCAGACTGCGGGAGCGGTGTATAATCTGTCTGTGCAGCACCTGTACTGGTCCCTGCTCCTGTACTAATCCTGACTGATGGTCCGGCACCATCCTGACTCCCAGCAACTGGCTCTCCACCCGGGGCCTGAACATCCTGCTCAATGTCATCATCATCAGAGGACTCGTTGTCATCACGCATATGGGCGGCAGCTGCTGCCTCGAAAGCATCCTCCTCTTCAGAATGAGGGTACACAGCAGGCTGAAAAGTGGACGTTTCAAGTCCCTGGGCCTCACAAATGTCGTTCAGCATCTTTATAACATGTGTCTGGAATGACTGCTGACCCGCCTGCATAAATTTGAGGCGACGACGTAAGTGGCCCATACGCGTATCTCCATTTCTCAACCACTGTTCCCCTGATCTAATTCGCTCTTCAAAGTCAATATCCTCTGACTTCTCTCCTTGCTTCCTCCCCGGTGTCAATCCCTTGGGACCTTCCCCTCCAATTCTTAACTGATCCCTAATCAGCTTGGCATCAATTTTGGGGTGCAATTTGACTTGCACTCCATTATCAGTAATGTCAACTCCAGCTTTCTGGCATAACAGCTGAATCAGAGAGCAATGGCCAAGAGAGAATGTACTGGTGTCAGAATGGGCCATATCATAAATACTATCTTGAAGAAGGGTAGGCAACTCTACTTTCCCCTTATTCATGATAGTGGAAATCAAAACAGACCGCATCAAGTTCACCTCCGCCTGATTAGATGAAGGCATGATATTAGAGACAATGAAATGGAACCAGACTCTTGCCTCTCCATTTAACTGCCTCAACCACAGCAGTTTGGGGTTGACCCCATCCTTTGTCATCTCCCATTTCTCCCCAGGTTTTGCAACTGTGTTCAAAATGGGTTCAGCCGCCCCCAATTTGGTCCATCCCTCAAAATTAGGATCCCTCCTTCTGGGTGGAACATCAATCTTCCGCCAATTTCGGCGGAAGTCACAAGTCAAGGCCTGAGTAGTGTCACTGCCTTTATCTTCAGCAGCTTCTGGATGGTATAGGCATCATATTTTACCTGCTTACCCCTCACCCAACTCGTGAAGGTCCTTTGCCCTCCTTGATCTCCATTGTAAGCATTGGCAAAAAACTCCCGGGCTATAGCCGGGCTGCTGTTCACCAATATCTCCCCAAAAGTGACCCATTCCCGTCCCCTCAGTTGAGACTGGAAATCTGGGTATTCATCCTTGTCCAAGATGAATTGGCGTTCTCGGACGAATGGCCTATGGGATGTTTTCTTATTGAACCGATCTTCATGTTCGGCACTTCGCCAGAAGTGCTCATCGTATGCAGGAGGTGGTGGTGCTGTAGTTTTGGCCCCTCGTGACCTCTTTTTGTTCTGTTTCTTTGGTGGTGAAGCCGACATATCTGGTACAACAAAGGAAAAGTCAGTGACGTAATGAACAATGTAGCATAAAATTCCCAGATTTAAATGAAGAACATGATGCAAATTAATCCCTCATTACACCAGTGACATCCCCCTTAATTCCCAGAATCAAGTAAAATTCATGTTTTGCAGCAGGGGCTGGGCGCTAAAACGGTCACATGGAGCGTTTTAGCGGCCTAGCCGCAATCCTGGTTTACACTGTCCGAGCGCTAAAACGTTGAGAACCAGCGTTTTAGCGCCCTGACTGTTCTAAGTCAGGCATTTCAACAAACACCTTTGTGTGTGTATGCAGTGGTTGAGCGCTAAAACGGTCACTGGGAGCGTTTTAGCGGTCTGGCCGTAATCCTGTTGTACCCAGTCTGAGCGCTAAAACGTTGAGAACCAGCGTTTTAGCGCCCTGACTATTCTGAGTCAGGCATTTTTGCAAACACCTTGTGCGTGTGTGCAAGGATTCAACATTGTGGTTCATTATACAACCTCGAAAACCCAGAACCAACATGTATTCAGCGTCCCAATCAACATACCAAACACACCAATATATAAACATGCTAAGAATCATGATAAATAAAAATTAAAATAATATAAGAAAAATAAAACCTAACAGCCCTAGCAACTTTCACATTTTCACTCCAAGAACATGATTATAAGAAGATGAAAGATGGTTCATACCTGTGAGTAGTGAGATGAACGAAATCTGAGAGTGAAAGTGTGCAAGGGTATGCAGAGAGTGTGTGTAGAGTGAATGTGAAGAAGAAGAGTAATAGAAAAAATGAGGGAAAAGAACCGTGTATTTTAATTTTAAGTGACTCGGCGCTAAAACATTGAGATGTCACCGTTTTAGCGCCCAAGACCAGATAAGTTACACACACGTGGTGTGCAACTCCGCGCTAAAACGGTCATAATGAACGTTTTAGCGCTCCAAGGCAGAGAGCATTGCACTTATTTCATTTGTAGAGCGCTAAAGCGTTCAGTTTGAACGTTTTAGCGCTCCAAGTCAGAGAGCTCTTATCTCAAAAGCCTTGTAGAGCGCTAAAGCGTTCAATTTGAACGTTTTAGCGGTACAAGTCAGAGAGTTCACCTTTCAGAATTCTTGTTGAGCGCTAAAGCGTTCAGTTTGAACGTTTTAGCGCTTCAAGTCAGAGAGCTCCCACTCAGTGCAATCACCTGGACGCTAAAACGGTCATATTGAACGTTTTAGCGGCCAGCACTTGTCAAAAAATTTCTTTTCTCTCAGTATTCCCTCTTCTCTTCTTTCCACAAAATCTAATAATCAACAGTACATACCTGGTACAGTGGGTTGCCTCCCACTCAGCGCGTGTTTAACGTCGCGAGCCTGACGAGTATGAATTAACTTACCTCTAACAAGGCAACTGAAATCAGTTGCCTATCCACAACAGATCCAATGTACAGTTTTAACCTCTGACCATTTACAGTGAAGCTTTGGTCAGAGTCATGAGAACAGATTTCAACTGAGCCATAAGGCTTCATGCTTTTAACCACAAACGGTCCAGACCAACGGGACCTCAACTTGCCTGGAAATAACCTTAACCTGGAGTTGAACAACAACACCTGGTCCCCTTCTTTGAAGTCCCTAGGTGTGATCTTTCTATCATGCCATAATTTAGTTTTCTCTTTGTACAGGCTGGCACTTTCATACGCTTGCAGGCGGAACTCATCTAATTCATCCAATTGCAGCAACCTTTTTTCACCTGCTGCCTTGGAATCAAAGTTTAAAAACTTGACTGCCCACAATGCTCTATGCTCCAACCCAACAGGCAGATGGCATGCTTTCCCAAACAACAATTGGAATGGAGACATTCCAATTGGAGTTTTAAATGCTGTCCTGTAAGCCCACAAGGTGTCATCAAGCTTTTTGGACCATGTTGTCCTGGCATTCCCAACAGTTTTCTCCAATATTCTCTTCAACTCCCTGTTGGAAATTTCTACTTGACCACAAGTTTGTGGATGGTATGGAGTGCTTATCTTGTGTCTAACCCCATATTTTGCAAGAGCATATTCAACCCACCTATTATCAAAATGAGTGCCCCCATCAGTGATGATGGCTCTTGGAATTCCAAATCTGGCAAATATTCTTCCTAATGAAGGCAATCACAACCCTTGAATCATTTGTTGGAGTGGCTATGGCTTCTACCCATTTAGAGACATAGTCAACTGCCACCAGAATATACTTGTTAGAGTAGGATGATGGGAAAGGTCCCATAAAATCCATACCCCAAACATCAAAAACTTTCACCTCCAGAATGTTGTTTAAAGGCATTCCACCTCTGGAGATGTTGTTTTTGGCAATTGTCACATGCCTCCACATATTTTTCCCTTGTACAATGGAGGCCAGTAAAAACCACTCATCAAAACCTTGGCTGCGGTCCTTTCTCCTGCAAAGTGACCACCATAAGCTGAACCATGGCAGTGCCATAAAATCCCCTTCTGCTCTTCCTCTGGAATACAT
>JAVKPL010006288.1:0-26195 GCA_032173675.1 Gastrolobium villosum
TATTGCTATTCCTTGCAGTACGGATTTCCTCTTATGTAAGCGGCTTCCTTCTGAGCTGATCCCTAATCTTAATACTTCATCTACAGGGAGCCATTTCTCAGCGTCATTAATGAGATCACTGATTATAGTAACGAGGTGGTTGATGGTTGTCCTCATCATTCCCTTACCATTGCGAATATTGATGAGCTATTTTTCAGCATCCGACATCCTCATTTCTAACTGACAGATTCTCGCCTCCAAGAAAGTTCCAAAGACCTTGAAGGCTTCCTTGGTTTCTTTGCGTTCTTCAGAATGCTTGGAGAGAAGCTTACTGAGCAGTAATTCAGCTCTACGACTGTATAGGGAGTTGGATAGTATTAGGGAGTCAGATGCTCTTCTGAGCTCTCCCTTGACAGCTTGCATGGTGGAGGTGGAAGATGCAGCACTGGTGTCTTTGATGGCTGCTCTGACGGTGCTGAGAAGCTTCTCTCTTTCTTCCTTATGCTGTTCCTGGAATTGGTTGAAGGATGAAGAAAGCTGGTCCAATCCGTTCCTTAGGGCCTTAAGCTCTTCAATGGTATTGGTCATGTCAGGTTGGGGAACATATTGCCATGCTGGCAGTAACTTTTCTACCCTCTTCCCTAGCATTTCAAGTATCTTAGAAATCCCAATATGTGATTTCTTCTTTGTGGGGAGGGGAATTGTTAGAGCGGAGGAAGAGGGTTTCTGCTGGTTTTGTGGTTGGCTGCTGCCAATAGCTTGCTGACTGCTGCCAACAGTCATAGGCTCCTCTGTTATGTGAGATACAGAGGGCTCTGCTTCAGTGGGTTCCTCCATCAATGGAGGAATTATTATCCCCTCTTCCTCTGCTAGAGCTCTAGCCAGAGCCTCATCCCAAAGGTATCGGGACGGATAACAGGGCAAAAGAGGGGTCCTCCCAGACTCAATTGTCTGGGAACGGATAGCTTTTTCTTCTTCTTAGGGGACTCTACAAGAATCCCTTTTCCCTTGTCAGTTCTTTTTGGTAGCTGAGCTTCTTGCTCAACCACTTGTGTTTCTGCAGCAGGTGCTACTTCTTTTTCTGTTCTCCCCTCTCCTTGTTGTTGCCTAGGAGAGGGTGGTGATATGGTAGGTGGTGGAGAGTGCACAGGCAGTGATGGTGGGGATGGAACATTAGAGAATGTGGAGTCTGAGTTGCTGGGGGATGTCTCCTTAGCAGCTGGTTTAGATGCTGACTTCTTCCCAGCCTTCAACCTTTTTGCCAAGGGCTCACTGTCTTCACTCTCCCCCTCTTTGTCAGAGAGGGTGATGGGCTTTTCAGAGGATGCTCCCTCTGGCCTTTTGCTGGTGCTGAAGGGTCTTTTCAGCCTTTGGCTTGAACATTCCCCCTTTCTTGGGGGAGTGATAAAACCCTAGTTCATCATGTTTTTCAGCATAAATTAGTATCAATTTATGTGATTAATTGGATGAAAAAGAGGTTAATGTCCTGGAAATCCCTCAAGTGCAAGTTCTGAAAGCTTTGTTGAAAATTTACACTATCTTGTAGAGAAAGGAACCTCAAAAAGCAGCAGAAAGAAGGAATAAGATTTTGGAAAAAGTGAGAATGCCTAAGTGTTGAGCACTAAAACGTCCACACATAACGTTTTAGCACGTTGCTGCAAACTAAGGGCGAAAGTTGATGGTGCTGAGCGCTAAAACGTCCACACAGAACGTTTTAGTGCGCTGCTGTTGGAAAAGTTTCAAGTCTTGGGCGCTAAATCCTCCTGATAAGATGTTTTAGCACTAATATATGGGAAAAGACTCTGGTCTCAAATGCTAAAACGTTTAAATCAAGTGTCTTAGCGTTGGATTCAGTTAAAAACAGTTGGGAATCTGCCAGCATGAACGCTAAAACGCCCATCAAGAACATTTTAGCGCCCAATGCAGTTAAAAGCAGTTGGACATCCATCAAGCCTGGACGCTAAAACGCCCATCAAGAATGTTTTAGCGCCCATGTTATTTTTTCAGCAGAATTTGTAACACTATAAAAGGCAAAGGCCTTCACATTTTCTAAAATATAATTTTCCACCATATCTCTCTCCTACATCAGATCATCTGATCTGACTTCTCTCTTACTTTCCAAATTCTTAGGAGTGGTGGTGTATTAGTTAGTGTTCATATGTAATTACACTTAAAGATTGAAGACTTACTATCATGACAATGGAGTTTGATCTTTCTTCTTCTCTTGTCTTTATTTCAATTATCTCTGAGTAAAGTCCTTTGTAGTCTGATTCAATGGAACTCAAGTGTGAATTTATGAATGGTTAATTAGATATTTTGTTTCTCTATTATGTGATTGTATGAAGTTGTCTTGATTAATTCTTCATGTTAAAGGAATAGTGTAGAACAGACATGTTTACATTGTTCTATAGTTGACAACTTTATCACTAGTATTTTAGTAGTCAAGACATTGATGCTATGATACTGGTGTAATCTTAAGACCTTAGTAATTAATGCATGTATTATGAAGGGAATCACCAAGACATTGGGGTTTCTGATTAATGTGTCTATCAGGGTAGTAAGACATTAAATTCTGATGATAAGTAAAAGGTTGATTAACATCAAATAGTAGATAATTCATTGTGGAAATTGGTTCATCCATAAGTTCATGCTTGAGGGAATTTGACATCTGACTACTTGTTAAGTTATATTCATATTTTATTTGTTTTTCAATTCTTTAATTTATGCAATCTAAATTTCCGGTGACAAGAAATTAATGCAATTCAGAATTTTTCTGTTGATTCAACTCAATAACATCCGGTTAGTCAATGCTTGACACAAATCCTCGTGGGAACGATCTTTATTCATCATTTTATTACTTGTATGACTAGTGCACTTGCTAATCTGACAACAGGGAGCTTTAGCAGGGGATTACTTCTTTCCTTGCTTGCTATCAGTAGCAGTAGGGGCATCATTCTTTACCTTGGTGGGAGGAAGGATAGTTCTTTTTGCCGGAACGTGGGCAGAAGTGGAGGATTTTGAAGGAGTAGCCTTCTTGGTTTTCTTCTGTGAGACCACAGGGGTCTCTTCATCATCATTGCTGGTGGGTATGCGTCTGAGATCTTCAGGGACAGGGTCAGTCGTGTCAATGTACGTGCTTTTTAGACCTTTCCAGGTCCTTACAGATGCCCTTACAGTCTCATCATCCGCATAAATTTTCACACCAGCTCTTAAGCAGAGCTTGGTGATAAGGCAGGGGAGACAGACAGTTGTTTTCCTTATCTCCTTCTTCAAGCTACCGTAGATAAGAGGAACTGCATCGAAAGGAATGTTCCTTATGATACAAAAAATTTGGATTTGAAAGGTCCACTTGATAGTGGCTTCATGAGTGGAGGAGGTGAGGTTGGAGTTGGCAAATAGGGCCCAAAATCTGGCCTCATCTCTCATGCTTCCCTTGCATAGAGCTTCTTTCGTATAGGTGGGGTTTGGGATGGCTATCGTATCCTTTAGTTCCCTTGTGAACGCGCTCTGATCTTTGCTGTCCATGTATTCTTGGTACGGACAGTTGGTAATGGTGGGAAGATGAAGAACTTCCTTAACAGCAGTGGGGGAGAACGACACCTTCTTCCCCCTCACCTTAACCTCATCAGCTGTGTCATCCTCAGGCAGTCTCCTGGCTTGATAGAGGAACTCAGCCACCAACGAAGTGTTTACTTTGCGTTCATCAGTGGCAAAAATGAGCCATTTGAGGCTAGCCAAGGCTTGCTTTACGAATGCAGGAAGGGGGTTTTATCCTCCATGGATATGTTCCTCTCAGGATAGAGGTGAATGATGGGTTCAGTGAGCTCAGGCTCTTGACCATGGCTGGCTACAGGGGTGACTGTGACTGAGAGCTTAGTCATTTTTAGCTCGAAGGAGGGTTAGGGCAAGAAAGCAGAAATCAGGAAAGGGTTCTGAGTTAATGGGAAGTAGTAAAACTTGAATGAGGAAAGGGCTAAGGTTAAGTAGGCAAACGAAGAAGGATAGTGGAGAGTTTCCTGGGACGTGGAGGTTGAGGAGAGGTGGTTGAATGGGTAGTGGACTGGGGACTGAAGATGATGATGAGTGGGAGGAGATGGAACGGCTTAGGTTAAAATGTGGGAGAGAAGGGAGAGAAAAGGGTGCAGTTGTCTTAATAACTGAAGAGACGATTGCTTTTTCTGGGCACGTTTTCAAGATTTGCAATGAATGCAAATTTGATATGGTTGCGTACCTTTTCGAGTGACTCAGCAGGGACAGGTGTCCCATTCACTCTTATCTCTTAACCCAGGGGAAGTCCCCTTTGTCTTTTCCTACTTAAATAAATATAAAAGAAAATAATAACTAACTAATTGATCCTAGTGTAATTCTCAGCTATTGAAGGGAAACATAATAATAAATTATCTAACTAACTATTAGTTACTATAAATATTTATATTTACATATATATATATATATTTTTATTTTTTATTTTTTGAAACGGGAGTTGGGCTTGTGTGGTCAGTGTTAGCATATGGGTGTCCTAGAGACAATCTTTGGATTAAATAAAGGACACTAGATGTAGAACTTTGTTTGTCGTAAATAAATGAAAGCACTATTTATTCAGTTTCATATTGTGTCTCGATATTATTGTTAATATTATATGAACGAACTGGATAAACCCCTTGGAATAGAACAGGTATCTCTTGAGTATCTGTGATGAGATCACGATCATGAGGATTCAAGGATATTGCATGTCTATTCCTAATTATATGTTCCTAGTCTAGAGACACTGAGTTTGGGGATCAGTGATCTCGAGTAAAGACTAGTACGACTTATCTACTTGTATATGGATACAAGGTAAAGACCTCATAAGCTGCAGATATGGAGATATCTTAGCTAAAGTCGTGGGTGGACCTATAAGAGTATAGCTCGCACTGAACAGACCCAAAAAGAGACTCTATGAGGAAATCTCACAGATAGTGTCATTAGAGTAATCTCTTTATGTTTGGGTATGTCTTTCCTTAGACCAGAAGTTATTACCTAGACTGTGTTCTTGAAGGCATGTTTTGATTGTATACCTCGTCTGCCTGAAACATGGAGACTCATAGGTATACTGTTGGGCGTGTCCTTAAAGGGCATAGGGCTAGGGTAATAAGCTGAAGGAATTCGTCAAATCTCTGTGAGAGATTAGGTTATCTGTAAACCGGAGAAATCGGGATGACATTTACAGGGACTCGGGAATCTATGCATAGTAAAAGAGATCATGAGATGATCTGCCTTTAGAGTCAGTAGATTGAAGATTCCCTATTTCGAATAAAGCTTACCCTAAACCGCAGGGGTTAATATATTTCCTTACCCTAGGTTAATGGGAAGATAACCGAGATGAAGGGAAATACATACGGTAACCAAATATGTGCAATAGGTTGATCAAGTCATTAATCTGACTAGTTCTGGGGCAACAAACCATTGCTAGTGCTCTGTGTTGTCATTAATTGGGTTGTGGGCTTGTTGGGCCCAAGCCCAGTTATGTCAGAAGCTAAGTTGGACCTAATGGGTCACACACTAACACCTTGTACTCATGATGGACTAGCTTTAAAGGTATTGGGCCTAATAATGGTTATTAGCCCAAGAAGCTGTTTGGAAGCCCACCTAAATGGGTGGGTGGTGCATGAAGTTTAGTAATGGGCTTGGATAGTCCAAGCCATTACTAGTTAATTTAATTAGTTAAATTAATAATCAAATATTTGAATTTCGGATTTTGAATTTGAAATTTGAATTTAGAATTTGAATTTCGAAATTCGGATTTTGAATTTGAAATTTGAAATTTGAAATTTGAATTTTGAAATTTGAATTTGGATTTGAATTTTGAAATTCGAATTTTGAATTTGAAATTTGAAATTTTGAATTTTGAATTTTGAATTTGAATGTTTGAACGTTTGAATTCAAGTGTTTGAATTCGGATTTGAATTGGTTTTGAAAAGTTGTTTCATAACAAAAGGATAAGACAGGATCTTATTGGAGCATATTCCTTGGATCAAGAAGCATCTTTGGAGGCACTTCCTTGGCTGTTTGGTGCGCAAGTTTTAGGTGATAAGAATGTCATCTTATCACTTAAAACAAACCTCCATTCAGATTTGGTGGTTGAGGGAATCAGTGGGTGAGTTGATTCAAATTTTGAATGCAACTACTCAATATATTTGGACCCCTCTAGGGCTGAATTATGCGCATGAGAAGTATATACTATATGATAGTTTATGAATTTAAGTTTAAATTATTTTGAACTTAATCTCATGTGGATAAGATTGGAGGTTGTTGGCAAAGTTAGTTTTGCAACATCTCCACCTTATCTCACTGTTCTATGCGCAAATTTCAAAGCAATTTGAAAGTTTGTTTTTCATTTTGAATGATTTAAATCCCTCCTCCTCTCCAAGTGTGCGCATATAACATGACTTGTTCCTCACCTTAGGGTTTTGTGAAAACCTAGCCAACTCTCCTCCATCTATGCACCATTCTGTAGGGTAGCTCACTACACATTTCCAAACAGAATACCTAGCCTCCACCTTCACCACTTGTGCGCATAGCAAGCCTCACTGTGGTGTTCATCTGGTGGCTTTCAAGAAAGGGTTCTTGCATCATTGACGAACGGTGGTGTGGATCACCTTTAGAGGGTTTGAACCCTTCAAGCCTGACATCTGATCTCCCTGACTGATCAGGCCAAAAACAAGGTAACATCATACTGTCTTAAAGCATGAACCTATGTGCGCATGTATGTTCCGCAGTAAAATTTTTGTTTTACACCTTACATGCATCGGCCTTCAAAGGCCAGTTTACTTTCAAGTGGTATCAAAGCCCGGTTGCTTTACCATCGACGAGTGATGGTACCTTGTTTGTGAAAGGAGTTTTTCACGGTCAAAAATCTTTAAAGGGTTAAAGTTTAAATTCTGCATATGGATTTTGAATCACAAATCCTTTAAAGTGTTAAAGTTTTTATTTTTATGAACATGTAAATTTGATTCTGTGTTCATAAAACATTATGCATCATGGTTTAGTTTCTTTTTCTTTATGAAAGTTTTAAAAGGAACACCATCTTTCAAAGGATAGATTCGGCCATGGAGGGTACTAAGAGTACCTTGAATGATTTCTTATTTTCTCCATGAATTGTGTCATGTTTATATGCATGAAATTTTGTGACAAAATTTATCATATAGTCACCTATATGATTCGGCCACGAAGGAATTTATGGCTACATGCATGGTTTAATTTTGTTTTCTTTGAGAAAGAATTAACAAAATTTGAATTAAAATTGTTTTTAAATTCGGCCAATGAGAAATTTAAGATTATGAATCTTGATGTTATTTTGATGTTTAAATGTTAAATGTCAAAATACATGTGAAAATGTTATGTGATAATATAATGTTTGTGTTTGCAAGTTTTGAACTTTTCAGGTACAAACAGGAAGGGGATGGTCATGGTGCCCGGATTTGAATTTTGAATTTTAAATTAATGTGTAATCGCGCCTTTTAATTTACAAGTGTATTTGTAATTTAAATTTTGTATTTTTGTCCCTCCAAAGATGTTATGGAGTTTCTTTAATTATTTGTAATTAGAGAAATAGGCTAGTGGCGTATAGACGACAAGCGGCCATTGCTTAAAGAAGCAAAAAGGACAAAAGCGCGAGCACCATGACTATCTCAATATAAACTGTTTATATGCATGTATGATTAGAACGTCTAGTATGCATGAATTGGGCAAACCGCGTTTTGTATGGTTATTATGTTTGTCCAATAGCGACTAGTGTATACAGATAGATGTTTGACACAGGTAACGACTAGCATGATAACTTACAATATGCGTTTGATGGGACCTAATTAACCCCAAGATAAAAGGAACCCTTAAAAGGAATAAATAATTAAGCATATGATTACCTCCCACCACCAATGCTACTCAAAACTCTTCTACATAGTGGTGCTCCACAACTCAGTTGGGACCCACTATTTCGTTGGGCTAGAGTAGTGTTTGAAGTGTAAGACACTTAGGGTGCTGGTTTAATGCTTAACTAAGACATAAGTTGCAGGCACAACCGGACTTATGTGCTTAGGGTAATGGTGCTAGGTTGGTTGCATGAGATGCACCACTAAGTGAAAGAGTTGTCAACCTAATGTTAAGAGAGGGTATGAGATACTATTGATAAAGATCAACCCATTATTTAAATTAATCTTGCGGTCTCAGACGGAGATTAAAATAAATAATCGCACTCTTAATCCCTCTAAGGTAAAATCTAAAGTAGATTAACCCTAAGTCAAAAGGAAGGGGCATTGACTTAGATAAAATAGTGGGAGTGGCAAATTATTTCAAGTCTTTAATAATTTGCTTTTAACTACATAACCGTATATTAACTAAAACTATCTTTACATCCTTTTTAGCTTATAGTATGACTAATCCACTGTCACTGCGTTCAATACTCGATACGAATAAACTGACCGGTTCGAATTTTATGGACTGGTATCGGAACCTAAGAATAGTTCTAAGGGCCGAAAAGATTGCCTACGTTTTAGATGCTGTAATACCCGTAGCTCCACGGGAAGGGGAAGAAGGGTTTGCAGAATTTGATTTCGTAACCCACCAACAGCACTTGGATGACAATGTGATGGCAGTATGCATCATGTTGGCATCCATGTCGCCTGAACTGCAAAAGCAGCATGAGCATATGGATGCTCCCTCTATTATCGTACATCTCAAGGAGTTGTATGATATTAAAGGCAGGCATGAGAGGTATGAGGCCTCAAGAGAACTGTTCTCTTGTAGGATGACTGAGAGCATGTCTGTTGGCAGCCATGTTCTCAAGATGATCGGGCTGATTGAGAAGCTAGGAAACCTAGGCTTCATCATGGATGCCGAGCTAAGTAATGACTTAGTCCTCACCTCACTTCCACCTTCCTTCAGTCAATTCATCATGAATTACAATATGCATATGATGCAAGTGAGCTTGCCTGAGTTGTTAAGCATGTTAACAACAGCTGAAGTGTCTATCAAGAAGGATAGGACACAGGCCCTTTTGATTGGTGGGCCTAGCAAGGCCAAGGGAAAGGGTAAGAAGCCTACAAGAGGCGACCCCCTTAAGCCCAAAGGAAAATCCAAGAAGAAGAAGGGCAAGAAGAAGGGTAAGAAGGCACCTAAGGACAAGGGTGATGCTGAGTGCTTCCATTGTGGCAAGAAAGGCCACTGGAAGAGGAATTGTCCAGACTACCTGAACAATGTGAAGGACAAGAAGTATGGTGATGCTTCTGCCTCAGGTATTTTCATGATTGAGATAAATTATTCTTATGCTAATCCATCCTCATGGGTATTGGATACCGGATGCGGTTCTCATATCTGCAATATGTTGCAGGTACTTAGGAGCCCAAGGAGATTGGATAGAAACGAGGTGGATCTCCGCGTTGGTAATGGAGCAAGAGTTGCTGCTCATTCAGTTGGAGATGCTGACCTTATTTTGCCTACGGGCCTTTTATTGCATTTGAATAATTGTCTTTATGTTCCGCATATTTCTAGAAACATTATTTCAATTTCTTGTTTAGAACAATATGGTTATACTTTCAGTATTAGGGATGGTACTTTTTCTATCATTTTGAATGATATGGTTTACGGTACTGCTTCTTTAATAAATGGATTTTATGTGTTGGAAATGGGAAATGAAGTGCTCAATGTAGATGTGAAACGACCTAGGACGGATAATCAATCTTATCTTTGGCACTGTAGACTAGGGCACATAAATAAAACAAGATTATCTAGGATGCATAGAGATGGATGGATACCTGGACTCCATGGATTTGGAATCCTATGGACAGTGTGAATCTTGTCTAGCTGGGAAAATGATTCAACAAAAGCCCAAAGGGCTTGAGAGTCAAAGGGCTAGTGAGTTATTAGAACTCATTCATACTGATGTATGTGGCCCAATGTCTATTGAGGCTAGAGGTGGATATTCTTATTTCATTACCTTTACAGATGACAAATCAAGATTTGGGTATATATACCTAATGAGATATAAATCTGAAGCGTTTGAAAAGTTCAAAGAGTTTAGGAATGAAGTGGAGAAACAACGTGGCAAGATGATTGAGACATTACGATCAGATCGTGGTGGTGAATATTTGAGCCACGAGTTTCAGGGTTATCTGAGAGAAAATGGAATTCTCTCACAATTTACCGCTCCTTATACACCACACCAAAACGGTGTCTCCGAAAGGAGAAACAGGACCTTGTTAGACATGGTTAGGTCTATGATGAGTGAGACTTAACTTCCAAAATCGTTTTGGGGATATGCCTTAGACACAGCGGCATACCTTCTAAATAGGGTACCGTCTAAATCTATTCAGACCACACCATATGAGATATGGAGTGGTAGAGACCCAACCTGAGTTACCTCAGGGTATGGGGATCGCCAGCTTATGTCAAAGCGTTGACATCAGACAAGCTTAGTGCTAAGAGTACTAAATGTCTATTTGTGGGGTATCCTAAAGGTACTAAGGGATACTACTTCTACTCCATGGAAGAACACAAAGTGTTTGTGTCAAAGAATGCTGAGTTCCTTGAGAAGGATTTGATCTCTCAAGGAGGCAGTGGGAGTACGATTGATCTTGAAGAAGTGCAAGATCCACAAGAACAGATTGAGGAACCCGAGTCTGCTCCGCAGGCGACGTTCTCCAATGGAGAAGTAAACACACAACTCCGTAGATCTACGAGGGTCATCCATCCACCTGAAAGGTACGGGTTTGTGATTGAGAATCAGCAAACTGTTGAGGATGATGAACCAAGTAACTACGAGGAGGCTGTCAAAGATGTTGACTCCTCAAGATGGCTTGAAGCCATGGAATCTGAAATGGATTCGATGTATCAGAACAAGGTATGGACCTTGGTTCCTAAACCGCAAGGAATAGTTCCTATCGGTAATAAATGGGTCTTTAAAAGAAAGACTGATGTAGATGGCAACGTTCAGACCTACAAAGCTAGGTTGGTGGCGAAATGGTATCGTCAAAGACAAGGAGTTGACTATGATGAAACTTTCTCACCAGTTGCCATGATCAAATCTATTAGGATCATGCTTGCAATAGCAGCATACCACGACTATGAAATTTGGCAAACGGATGTCAAGACCGCCTTCTTGAATGGGTTCTTGAAGGAGGAAGTGTACATGACACAACCTGAAGGCTTTGAAAACAAAGATCAGGAGCATATGGTATGCAAACTACCAAGGTCAATATATGGGCTAAAGCAAGCATCAAGGAGTTGGAATATACGTTTTGATGAAGTCGTTAAGAGTAACGATTTTATCAAGAACGAGGATGAACCTTGTGTTTACAGAAAGGTTAGTGGGAGTAATGTCGTCTTCCTAGTACTTTATGTAGATGACATATTGCTAATAGGAAATGACATCCCCACATTAAAAATAACGAAAGAGTGGCTTTCAGAAAATTTTACCATGAAGGATTTGGGAGAGGCAGCCTTTATACTTGGTATAAAGATCTATAGAGATAGATCCAAGAGGCTGCTGGGTTTATCTCAACCCACGTACGTTGACAAGATGCTAAAGAGGTTTAGCATGGAAGGGTCGAAAAGGGGTTTTCTTCCTGCCAGTCATGGGGTACACCTATCAAGGGCTATGTGTCCTAAGTCACAGCCTGAGAAGGATCGCATGAGTGGAATTCCATACGCTTCGGCTATTGGATCCATCATGTATGCCATGATATGTACGAGACCAGATGTCTCATATGCTTTAAGCATTACGAGCAGATACCAGTCAGACCCTGGAGAGGGTCACTGGACGGCAGTCAAAACCATCCTTAAATACTTAAGAAGAACTAAGGATGCGTTTCTGGTCTATGGTGGGGTTAATGAGTTAACAGTGAAAGGGTTCACTGATGCCAGCTTTCAGAGTGACAAAGATGACTGCAAGTCATAGTCAGGATTCGTATTCACCTTAAATGGTGGGGCAGTGTCTTGGAAAAGTTCCAAGCAGGAGACAACAGCAGACTCAATGACAGAGGCTGAATACATAGCTGCTTCAGAAGCAGCTAAGGAGGCAGTGTGGATCAAGAAGTTCGTAAATGAACTAAGGGTGGTTCCAAGCGTGGATGAGCCCATACAGTTGCTATGCGACAACACAGGAGCCATTGAGCAGTCAAAGGAACCTAGGTCTCATCAAAGATCTAAACACGTGCTCCGCAGATATCATTTGATTAGAGAAATCATTGATAGGAATGATGTAAAAATGGATTATGTTCCCACAGACGACAACCTGGCCGATTCTCTGACAAAGGTTGTTTCTCAGAGAAAACATGATAGTCATTATGAGGCTTTGGGCATACGACTTAGGTCTGATTGGCTCTAGGCCAAGTGGGAGCTTGTTAGCATATGGGTGTCCTAGAGACAATCTTTGGATTAAATAAAGGACACTAGATGTAGAACTTTGTTTGTCGCAAATAAATGAAAGCACTATTTATTCAGTTTCATATTGTGTCTTGATATTATTGTTAATATTATATGAACGAATTGGATAAACCCCTTGGAATAGAACAGGTATCTCTTGAGTATCTGTGATGAGATCACGATCATGAGGATTCAAGGATATTGCATGTCTATTCCTAATTATATGTTCCTAGTCTAGAGACACTGAGTTTGGGGATCAGTGATCTCGAGTAAAGACTAGTACGACTTATCTACTTATATATGGATACAAGGTAAAGACCTCATGAGCTGCAGATATGGAGATATCTTAGCTAAAGTCGTGGGTGGACCTATAAGAGTATAGCTCGCACTGAACAGACCCAAAAAGAGACTCTATGAGGAAATCTCACAGATAGTGTCATTAGAGTAATCTCTTTATGTTTGGGTATGTCTTTCCTTAGACCAGAAGTTATTACCTAGACTGTGTTCTTGAAGGCATGTTTTGATTGTATACCTCGTCTGCCTGAAACATGGAGACTCATAGGTATACTGTTGGGCGTGTCCTTAAAGGGCACAGGGCTAGGGTAATAAGCTGAAGGAATTCGTCAAATCTCTGTGAGAGATTAGGTTATCTGTAAACCGGAGAAATCGGGATGACATTTACAGGGACTCGGGAATCTATGCATAGTAAAAGAGATCATGAGATGATCTGCCTTTAGAGTCAGTAGATTGAAGATTCCCTATTTCGAATAAAGCTTACCCTAAACCGCAGGGGTTGATACATTTCCTTACCCTAGGTTAATGGGAAGATAACCGAGATGAAGGGAAATACATACGGTAACCAAATATGTGCAATAGGATGATCAAGTCATTAATCTGACTAGTTCTGAGGCAACAAAGCATTGCTAGTGCTCTGTGTTGTCATTAATTGGGTTGTGGGCTTGTTGGGCCCAAGCCCAGTTATGTCAGAAGCTAAGTTGGACCTAATGGGTCACACACTAACACCTTGTAGTCATGATGGACTAGCTTTAAAGGTATTGGGCCTAATAATGGTTATTAGCCCAAGAAGCTGTTTGGAAGCCCACTTAAATGGGTGGGTGGTGCATGAAGTTTAGTAATGGGCTTGGATAGTCCAAGCCATTACTAATTAATTTAATTAGTTAAATTAATAATCAAATATTTGAATTTCGAATTTTGAATTGGAAATTTGAATTTTGAAATTTGAATTTAGAATTTGAATTTCGAAATTCGAATTTTGAATTTGAAATTTGAAATTTGAAATTTGAATGTTGAAATTTGAATTGGGATTTGAATTTTGAAATTCGAATTTTGAATTTGAAATTTGAAAGTTTGAATTTTGAATTTGAATGTTTGAACGTTTGAATTCAAGTGTTTGAATTCGGATTTGAATTGGTTTTGAAAAGTTGTTTCATAACAAAAGGATAAGACAGGATCTTATTGGAGCATATTCCTTGGATCAAGAAGCATCTTTGGAGGCACTTCCTTGGCTGTTTGGTGCGCAAGTTTTAGGTGATAAGAATGTCATCTTATCACTTAAAACAAACCTCCATTCAGATTTGGTGGTTGAGGGAATCAGTGGGTGAGTTGATTCAAATTTTGAATGCAACTACTCAATATATTTGGACCCCTTCTAGGGCTGAACTATGCGCATGAGAAGTATATACTATATGATAGTTTATGAATTTAAGTTTAAATTATTTTGAACTTAATCTCATGTGGATAAGATTGGAGGTTGTTGGCAAAGTTAGTTTTGCAACAGCTCCACCTTATCTCACTGTTCTATGCGCAAATTTCAAAGCAATTTGAAAGTTTGTTTTTCATTTTGAATGATTTAAATCCCTCCTCCTCTCCAAGTGTGCGCATATAACATGACTTGTTCCTCACCTTAGGGTTTTGTGAAAACCTAGCCAACTCTCCTCCATCTATGCACCATTCTGTAGGGTAGCTCACTACACCTTTCCAAACAGAATACCTAGCCTCCACCTTCACCACTTGTGCGCATAGCAAGCCTCACTGTGGTGTTCATCTGGTGGCTTTCAAGAAAGGGTTCTTGTATCATTGACGAACGGTGGTGTGGATCACCTTTAGAGGGTTTGAACCCTTCAAGCCTGACATCTGATCTCCCTGACTGATCAGGCCAAAAACAAGGTAACATCATGCTGTCTTAAAGCATGAACCTATGTGTGCATGTATGTTCCGCAGTAAAATTTTTGTTTTACACCTTACATGCATCGGCCTTCAAAGGCCAGTTTACTTTCAGTCAGGGACCACCCCAAAATTACGTTCCTGGGACGGAACGTATTTTATTTGGACTTTTTGGAATGGAACATCAGACGTTCCCTCCTTTTTGGGAGCTATGTGGTTAAGAGTAACCACCCCAAAACTTTGCTCTTTGTTAGAGAGCAAAGGTATCCACTGGGTTGCCTCCCAGTCAACGCTTAGTTGAGGGAACTTCAGTGTCTCCTGGCAGTGATCCTGGTGTTCTTGTTTGGAGATTGGCAGCAATCTGTCCCGGATGGGACTCAATGTTTCTAACCACCGCATCATTCCTGGTGACATAGCTTTCCAGGGTGCTGATGCGTTGGTCATCTTTATGGAAAGGAACGTAATTGTTCCTTCTTTGTTCAAACGTTCCACTGCTGCTGCCTTGCTGGTACTGCTGCTGTTGAGTATTGAAGGGTCTGTGGTTCATGGGTGGCCTCCATTTGGGATTATGGTTCTAGAGCAGAAAAGCATTGGGTATTTATCACTTTATCTATCACTATAGCAGAAAAGAGGAACAGAAAACTTGCTCGGAAGAAGCTTGTATTCAACGAGTTGGGAATTCTGTTTGAAGAAGCACAAACAATGGCTAGAAACAATGATGAAGTGGACAGTTCGCTCATGGATACAATTCTTACGTCATCATTCAACAGACCAAATTCAAGCATTGTTCATCCAGAAGTGGGAAACAATTGGGAGCTCAAGTCTGCCAATATTCAGTTGGTAAGCGAGCTCAATTTGGTGGAGAGGCTGATGAGGACCCTCACAAGTTCATTGACAGATTTCTGATGATATGTGACTCCACTAAACACCCCCAGGTGTCTAATGATGCAGTCAGGCTGAGACTGTTTCCCTTTGCTCTTAAAGGGAAAGCCTTGAATTGGTTGGAAAGGCAACCAGCAAGAAGTATTCCGTCATGGGAAAGTTTATCAAACAAGTTCTTTGCTGAGTTCTTTTCTATGGAAAGATTTAATCAAATGGTGAATGATATCACCAATTTCACTTAGGCTGAGGGTGAAACTATGTGTGCAGCATGGAACCACTTCAAGGATCTAATGAGGAGATGTCCTCATTATCCCATGACTAATGGTGATCAGGTCCGAATTTTTTCAATTGGTGTAAACCTGAAGTTCGGATGGTGCTGAATGGTGCAGTAGGTGGTAGCATCAAATCCTTGAGAGCAAATGAGACTCTTGAGTTGATAGAAAGAATGGCTGCCAATGAAAATGAAGGTTTGACAGCCAAGCCTAAGAAGGGTATTATGCACCTGGATAATAATGATGTGGTTCTGGCTGAGAATAAATTATTATCACAACAATTAGCAAATCTAACCTCAAGGTTAGATAAGATGCAGTTCTCTAATGTCCAGGCTCAAGCTACTACAGTTGTTTGTGAATATTACAAGGACAAACATGAGTC
Source organism: Gastrolobium villosum (assembly GCA_032173675.1). Lineage (NCBI taxonomy): Eukaryota > Viridiplantae > Streptophyta > Magnoliopsida > Fabales > Fabaceae > Gastrolobium > Gastrolobium villosum. The sequence goes on from JAVKPL010006288.1 coordinate 16,099, forward strand.
TAATGAATGTCCAACCTTACTATCTGATGATCCTCCTCAACGGGTGCAAGTAAATGGTGTATGGTATGATCAGAGACCCCCACCACATAATATTCCAAGAAATCAGAATTTTCCTTCTGGAAACAATAATTTCCAGAGGAGGGTGCAAGGTACTGGTCTTGATTTCAAGTTCAATAATTATTTGCAACCACCACCAGTTCAACCAAAGGAAACTTCTGATTTAGAAAAGCTAGTGGGACAAATGGCCCAACATTCAAAAGCTTTTATGGAGGAGACTCGAGCATACACTAGGTATACACAAGCTTCTATCAAAAATTTGGAGAACCAAATCGGCCAAATAGCTAAACAGATGGCTGAAAGAACTCCAGGCACATTTCCTAGTAATACAGTCAATAATCTGAAGGATGATTGTATGGCTATAACTACTAGAAGTGGTAAAGTGGTGGCAGCTCCAACAAAGCCTAAAGTGGCAGCTCCAACAAAGCCAATCACAAATGTGGAGGCTGGTGAAAAAGCTAAAGAGCCAGAGGAAGAAGTAGTAATTTTTTCTTGAACTGAAGGACCCGTTCAAAAAAATAAAGAAGAGGAGCCACAAATTATTACTGCTGAAAAGAAGAAATTTGAGCTGAATCCTGAATATGTTAGGGCTGTGGCACCTTACCCAGAACGATTCAAGAAAGATGCTCAGAAACAGCAATATTCAAGATTTCTTGATATCTTCAAGAAATTGCATGTGAACATACCATTTGCTGAAGCTTTGGCTAACATGCCCAACTATGCCAAGTTCATGAAAGACTTGTTGTCAAGAAAACATAAGCTGCAAGAGTGCCAGACAGTAACACTATCTGAAGAGTGTAGTGCTATCATATAAAAGAAGTTTCCACCCAAACTCAGTGATCCAGGAAGCTTCAAAATTCAAATTACTATCGGTAACACTAATGTTGGCAGAGCATTGTGTGATCTTGGGGCAAGTATTTACCTGATGCCTTTATTATTTTGCAAATCTCTGGGAATTACTGAGTTAAAACCCACTATGGTTTCTCTACAACTTGCCGATAGATCTTTGAGGAGACCAAGTGGTATTATTGAGGATGTTCTTGTTAAAGTGGATAAGTTCATCTTCCCAGCTGATTTTGTGGTATTAGACATGGAAGAGGGTACTGAAATGCCCTTATTATTGGGAAGACCTTTCTTGGCCACTGCTCGAGCCATGATTGATGTGGAGAATGGCAGGTTAGAGTTAAGGATGAATGATGAGATCAATGTCTTTGACTCCATGAAACAATCTTCTGATAAGGGCAATTGTTTCCGACTTGATATTATTGAGCAAGTAGTGGAAGAAGAAGTATCTTCTAGCCAACAATCTGCTGAAGAACCTATGGTGCATGAAATGGTTCTTTTCAAGGAAGAAAAAAATGAGTTATTTGAAGTCCTTGAAAAGAAAGATTCTGACAAGGAAGATGGTGCACCAAAGGTAGAGTTGAAGGAACTTCCGGAAACTCTCAAGTATATCTTCTTGGGTGAAGAAGAGACCTACCCTGTTATCATTAGCAAAAGGTTGTCTTCTGAACAAGAAACAAGACTGGTTAAAGTGCTGAAAGAGCACAAGACTGCCATAGGGTGGTCGATTTCTGATTTGAAGGGTATTAATCCCTCATTCTGTACACATGAAATTCTTATGGAGGATGAAATCCGACTAGTAAGGCAGCCTCAAAGAAGGCTCAATCCAACAATAAAAGAGGTTGTAAGGAAAGAAGTTATCAAGCTTCTTGATGCTGGTATGATTTACCCGATTTCGGATACTGCTTGGGTAAGCCCAGTGCAGACTGTTCCGAAAAATGGAGGTATACCATAGTTCATAATGAGAAAAATGAGCTTATTCCAACTAGAACTATTACTGGTTGGAGAATGTGTGTGGACTACCGGAGGTTAAATTCTGCAACAAGGAAAGATCACTTCCCACTTCCTTTTGTTGATCAAATATTGGAAAGATTGGCGGGTTACAACTATTACTGTTTCTTGGACGGATATTCTTGATACAACCAAATTCCAGTGGCCCCAGAAGACCAAGAGAAAACATATTTCACCTGCCCTTTTGGAGTCTTTGCTTATAGACGGATGCCATTCGGTCTATGTAATGCACCTGCCATATTTCAAAGGTGCATGCTCTCCATTTTTTCTGATATGGTGGAGAAAATCCTTGAGGTATTTATGGACGATTTCTCTGTTTTTGGCTCTTGTTTTGATTTGTGATTGTTAAACTTAACTCATGTGTTAAAAAGATGCCAAGACATAAATCTTGTACTTAACTAGGAAAAATGTCATTTTATGGTACAGGAGGGAATTGTCTTAGGAAATAAAATATCTGAAAAAGGGATTGAGGTAGATGAGGCTAAATTGATGTTAATTGAGAAACTGCCCCTCCTAATTATGTGACTAGTATTAGGAGTTTTCTAGGACATGCTGGGTTTTATAAGAGATTTATAAAAAAAATTTCTAAAATAGCTAAACCTTTAAGCCAACTTTTAAAAAAAGATTCTGATTTTCAATTTAATGATGCATGCCTTGAATCTTTTAATCTGTTAAAAGAAAAGCTCACTACAGCTCCCATTCTAGTAGCTCTTGACTGGACTTTACCTTTTGAGCTCATGTGTGATACTAGTGCCTATGCTATAGGTGTGGTCCTTGGCCAACAGAAGAATAAATTGTTACATGTTATATACTATGCTAGCAAAATTTTAAATGAGGCACAAGTAAATTATGCCACCACTGAAAAAGAAATGCTAGCAGTAGTATATGCATTAGACAAATTTAGATCTTATCTGTTGGGTTCCAAGGTGATAGTGTTTACTGACCACTCTGCTATCAAGTATTTGATGAATAAGCAGGATGCAAAGCCTCGTTTGCTCAGGTGGATGCTCTTATTACAAGAGTTTGACTTGGAGATTCGAGATAAGGCTGGAGTGGAGAACAAGGTGGCAGATCACTTGTCACAAATTCAGGAAAAAGAATTACAGGATGGTCCCGAGAAAGAAATAAATGATCATTTTCCTGATGAAAGAGTAATGGCTATATTTTTACCTCCTTGGTTTGCAGATATTGCCAATTACAAGGTGATAAAAGAGTTGCCACCCAACCTTACTAGGCAACAACAGAAGAAGTTCCTTAGAGATGCAAGGAGATTTCATTGGGATGATCCTTATTTGTACTTCCAGTGTGCTGATGGAGTTATAAGAAGGTGTGTGCCAGAATTTGAAGTTCATGAGATCCTGTGGCACTGCCATGCGTCAGACTATGGAGGACACTTTGGAGGTAATAGGACCGCTTAAAATTTTCTACAAAGTGGTTATTATTGGCCTACTATATTTAATGATGCAAGGGAATATGTGGAAAAATGTGATAAATGCCAAAGAGCTGAAAACATTTCCCATGAGGATGAAATGCCTCTAAACAGCATGTTAGAGGTAGAATTATTTGATTTGTTGGGGATAGACTTTATGGGACCATTTCCTTCATCTTTCTCCAACCAATACATCCTTGTTGCGGTTGATTATGTCTCCAAGTGGGTTGAGGCTGTTGCTCTTCCTACTAATGATGCTAAGGTGGTTATGAACTTCTTAAGAAAGAACATATTCACCAGGTTTGGTGTACCTAGGGCCATAATAAGTGATGGAGGCACTCATTTCTGTAACAAGCAGTTTGACAACTTGTTGGCTAAATATGGTGTTAAACATAAGGTTGCTACACCTTATCATCCACAAACAAGTGGCCAAGTAGAAGTTTCTAACAGGGAATTAAAGCGGATTCTAGAGAAGACTGTTGGGAATTCTTTGAAGGATTGGTCTAAGAGGTTGGATTATGCACTATGGGCGTACAGGACTGCTTTTAAGACTCCTATTGGTATGTCCCCTTATCAATTGGTGTTTGGGAAATCTTGCCATTTACCCGTGGAGTTGGAACATAAAGCTTTCTGGGCTATCAAATTCCTAAATTTTGACCCAACAAAAGCTCTTGAGGAAAGGCAGATTCAGTTAAGTGAGCTTGATGAGTTCAGAAATTCTGCATATGAGAGTGCCAGAATTTACAAGGAGAAGACCAAGAAGTGGCATGATAATAGAATTACTCACAAGGAGTTTGAACCCGGCCAACAAGTTTTGCTATATAATTCTCGCTTGAGGTTGTTTCTAGGAAAATTGAAATCAAGGTGGTCTGGTCCTTATGTGATGAAAATAGTTTTTCCTTATGGTACAATAGAAATATCACCCCTGAATGAAGATATACCTTTCAAGGTGAATGGTTTGAGGTTAAAGTTCTATCATGAAGGAATTGTGTCACACAATGTGACTCAATATCTCAACTCCGTTGGCACGTGAAAGAGGTAACCGTCAGGCTCGTGACGTTAAACACGCGCTTATTGGGAGGCAACCCAATGTAAAATATATATATATATATATATATATATATATATATATATATATATATTGAGGCAGTAATATGGCGCTGTTCAGCGCCATATTGGCGCGGATCAGTGCCGAAAAAAAGAAAATGGCAGTGACGCGGCGTGGTCTTGCGCCATTGCGGCGCGGACTCGCGCCACCTTGAAAAAAACAAAAAAAAACACAAAAACAAAAAAAAAACAATTTTTTTATTACGATGTGTGTCGGTGCCCCTCTCCCAAAAAAAAATTTATATTTTTTTATTATTTTATTTTATTTTATTTAACCCTAACCCCTCCCTTTATAACTCTCCCCTTCCTTTTTTTTTTTCCTAACCCCCAGCGCCGCCCAATTCTCTCTCTCCCTCTGCGTTTTCTTTTCTTCTCCATCTTTTTTCCCTGCTACTATCTCATACCCATTCACCATTTTATTTTACAAGCATCTCACACACCAAGCACTCTTCATCATCATCATTCATGGCACCAAAGGTATGCTTCTTTATCTTTTTATATTTTTTATCTTTGGTTTCCTATATGGTAAGATTTAATTGGGATTGTGTGATCTGATTTTAACTGTCATTATATGATTTAATGGGTGTATTGTGCGCTTATATTCATCATATATATATATATATATATATATCTGGTGCTACTGAGCGCCAAAGCGGCGCCAGTAGGCGCCATGGCGCTACTTCGCGCAACGGCGCTGCTTCACGCAAGGGTGCTGTCTCGTGCAAGAGCGCTGATTCGCGCAAAGGCGCAGGCTAGCGCTAGAAAAAAAAAAGAGAAAAGAAATATTTTTAGTTATAATGTAGGTCTGTGTGGTTAGACATTTTGAGTCATGTTATGCTGAATATTTTGCTCGCTAATTTAATTGCGAGTAAACTAGGTAAATTGCTGTCATAAGATCTGAGATTAAATCTGGGAATGGTACGTGCATGTGGTCCGTGAGTGGAGATATTTGCTAAATTTATCCCATGTACATGCACCTGTAGTCCATGAACACTGCAGGTGCATTGGTGAGTCCAAACGGGATCACCAAATACTCATAGTGACCGTATCTCGAGCAAAAAGTGGTCTTCGGGACATCCTTCGTCTTTACCCGGATCGAAGATCTATCTTCGAATAAACACAAGCACCCTTAAGCTGATCCAACAGATCATCAATCCGTGGAAGGGGATACTTGTTCTTGATTATCACCTTGTTCAACTGCCTGTAGTTGGTGCACAATTGAATAGTCTCATCTTTCTTCTTCACAAAAATGACTGGTGCTCCCCATGGAGACACATTCGGCCGAATGAAGCCCTTCCCTGAAAGGTCCTCAATATGCTTATTCAGCTCAGCCAACTTCAGTGGCGACACCTAATACGGAGCCAAAGAAATAGGCCCCACACCAGGCAACAGATCTATGGAGAACTCTATCTCCAGCTGTCGCGGAAACTAGGAATCTCCTCAGGAAACACCTCAAGGAATTCCCCCACCACAGGAATGCCAGTGAGATCCTCCTATGTCCCACTCACCAAACCTGCCAACATCACATAGCCATATGCCCCTGCTCTCAAGGCCTTCCTTGCCTGTAAGACTGAAATGAATGGCGAGGAACTGGCTGTGGACCCACACGGAGACATCACCACTTTCTTGGCACAGTAATCAATCAATGCATAGTTCCTAGATAGCCAATCCATGCCCAGAATAATCTTAAGCTTGGCCATCGGCAATCCTATCAGATCCACTGAGAACCCACGGCCATCCCACTGAAACGCTACATCACGATGAACAGTGGAGGAATCACACCATTCTCCAGTGGCGGTAGTCACCTGCAACGGTGGAGAAAGAACGGAAATGGGCAACTCAAGCCCCATAGCAATCGGGGTAGCAACAAAAGAGTGTGTAGCCCCAGAATCAAGCAATACATTAATATGTGAACCACCAACTGTGATAGTACCTCTCACAAGGTTCGGAGCTCGGTCAGACTGCTGACGATCCAAAGTATAGACTCGCCTCGTGGCAGGTGGCACAACAGGTGCCGCTGGTGGTGGAAGGGGAACCATCTGAAGTGGAACTGTCTGAACTGCAGCAACTCTTGTCGTCGACGACGGACACTCTCTAGCATAGTGGCCCTCCTTGCTACACTGGAAACAGATCGTCTGGCCGGTAGCACACGGCCCCAAATGAGTCCTCCCGCACCCCGTACACCTGGGAAGCGGAGGCCTCGCTGCACCCCCTGGCGTAGAAGCACTCTTGAACTGACCAGGCGCCTGCCTAGTAGTCAACTGCTTTCCTTTCCCTTTTCCAGTAAACTTCCTGTCCTTCCAAGAAGTGGAACCACTTGTTCCCTTCGGCTCATCAACCTTGGCCCTCTTGGCCTTGCTCGTAATACAGACATCCTCTATGTCCTTACACTGCTGGACCAGTGTACCAAACTCTCAGGACGCAGCTCCAGCAAGATGCTCTGCAATCACCTCACTAAGTCCCTTACGGAACTTAGCAAACAGGAATGCCTGAGTAGGCATCACCATCCAAAAATTCAAAAACTTGACCAACTCATTAAACTTGGCCACATACTCGTCCACAGACATCGAGCCCGTGCCAACCTGTCAAACTCTCCATGTTTCCTCTCCTGCGCATCCATGGGAAAGTATCGACCGAGGAAACAATCCTCAAAGAACGACCATGTCATCACATGACCCTGCATCTCAAAAGCATACGAGGTGTTCGTCCACCTCTCGTGTGCGTCTCCCTCAAGCATGTAGGTCGTAAAAATGAGCTTTTGCGGGTCCGTACACTGCATCACCCTGAAGATATTGTCCAGGGCCTGTGGCCATTGGGCAGTAGTAATGGGATTAGAAGGCCCATCAAAAGAAGGTGGCTTATGCTTACGGAAAGCATTCAGCCTGCGGTCGATCTCGTATCTATCCTCAACCAGTACATGAACAACCTGTATGGCCCCCGTAAGATGACTGCCCTCACCCACCTGACTCTGGGTGTCGTCCTGTAGACTAGGTAGAGGTGGAGGCGGTGGCGGTGTCGGTGGAGGTGGTGGCAGAGGACACTGGCCGACAGCAGGACCAGCTCTCATGTCCTCTAACATGACATCATCGTCATGTTCGCCATCCGGTTCTCCTCCAGTATATCCGCAGTGGCTCTCCTGTGCGCCTCTCTAACGGCGTCCAACATCGCCTGGTTTGCCACTCTCATGGCCTCCTGGTCGGCTTGTCGAGCCGCCTGCATTTCAGCCAATGCAGCCAGGACAGGATCAGGTTGATCCCCACTAGTACCTTGGTTCCTCCTTGGCTGTACCATGACTCTGCATAAGTTACATAAAGAATGAGTTGATCAGGCCCTTGCAATGTGGTCACATATGCATTATCATAATAAAACCAGTCAGAGAGAACACAAGATACAGACTCACAGCAAACATCCTAAGTTATTGCAACACATACAGGCGTTTCCCTAGAAAGTGCTCTGATACCATATAATGTAACACCCCGTGTTAAACCAGTTTGTTAACATGTCATCGTATTAAGCTACGCTTAATTAAAAATTTACGAAATATCTTTTTCTATTCAATTATGACGTCATTATCATTACCAAGATGAATTACTAAATTCATTTTCATAAAACATTGCCTGTATGTAAAGTGAATATCTCAAATATAAATATAAAGTGAATTACTAAATTCATACTTGCCGGTGAGCATCACCGCTAACTGAATACCTCAAATATAAATATAAAGTGAATATCTAAAGTTACGGATCTACAACATGTAGTCCGGACAATATCCTGATACATTATTCAACTAATGTCTGAAAACATAAAGACAAGTCAATGTGGCATGGACAAACCCCATGCTCACCAAATAAGGCAACATAGCCCAACAATAGTCTCAACCCAAATATCATTATAAAAGCGGAAAACATAAACAGCATCCAATAATGACAGCATATAGCTGCAAACTCTAACTCAGCTCTGGCCTCCTGCCACTAGAGGCATCAGCCCCCGCACTACCTGAAATAAGCGTCCCCAAACGTGGGGTGAGATCTCTAAACAAGAAATCTCAGTAAGACAAGGGGTCCTCAAGGATCTTCCACCCCAAGCTCACTTACATGTGCAAATATAAGTTCAAAAGCATTTATCCAATATAAGTTCCAAAATAGTGCAATGCAGCATATAATCATGACATGTGTGTTAATAAACTATTCTACTGATCAGAGAAAAGTGTAGGAATACGTTTATTACTCACACAGTACCAGCCATTGCTGAACCAGCCTACAGGCGACCCCCTAGTCTCCTGTCTAGGCGTAACACCACATACATATTATAAGAGATTGCACTTAAACAGCTCCATAGCATTTCACAAATAATACATGAAAACCACATCATGGATATCAACCACACCCCCATGGGACATCGTGGAACTAAATAATGGCTAAACCGAGGACACGAAAGCTTACCTTGCAAGCTATCAATCCATAGCCAAGAGTCCTCACAGCTTAAGGTCCAACACAGCAGAAATCACAATCTGATGTAGACCGACAATCATGTCAATATTCAAAGCTCATAAACATAAACATAAAGACTATGTTTTCCTTTTACGTTTTACGTCTTAAGGCTTCCCACAAAGCCATAAGCCCTTAATCCCTTGATTCTGACTTAGTTAAGTTATTACAGAAGTCCAACTTCATCATACTAGGGTCTGTAACAGCCCGTGCTAACCCGGTTTGTTAACATACTATCGTGTTAAGCCACGCTTAATTAAAATGCGGAATAACTTTTTCTTTAATTCAATTATGACGTCATTAACCTTAGTAAACTTGATTACTTAATCAATTTCATAAAATAATGCCTGTATGTAAATTGCAAAACAACTAACTGAAATACCTCATATATAAATATAAAGTGAGTATCTAAGTCACAGGACTACAACACATAGCCTGGACCAAAATCCTGATACTTTAATACAACTTTAAATTTTAAACAAGACTACTCAAGTCTATGTGGCATGGACAAACCTCATGCTCACGAAATAAGGCAGCAATGCCTAACATCAGTCTCAACAGACAATAACATAATAATAGCAGAAAACATAAACAGGAGTCAATATCCGGCATCCAACATGTTAGCATATCACAGTAATATCTAACTCAGCTTTGACCTCCTGCCACCTGAGGCCTCAACATTACCTGAACCTGAAATAAGCGTCCCCAAACTTGGGGTGAGATCTCTAAACAAGAAATCTCAATAAGACAAGGGATCCTCAAGGATCTTCCACCCCAAGCTCACTTACATGTGCAATATAAGTTCAAAAGGCAGTATTTCCAATATTAGTTCCAAAACTATGCAGTGCAATAGATATTTGTGCCATGTGTGTTTATACTATCTACCGGCCAGAGAAATGTAGGAATACATCTAAACCCACATGAGTATAAGGAACACCGCTTGTACCTCACCCACAGCCTCACCTTATCGTATGTACTACATACTCAAGCTTACCGTAAAGGTGGACACTACATTGCATATCATAAAAGCACATTGCATAAAATAGCTCAACAGCATTTCCAAATATCAAAAGCATGTAACACAACATGCATAAACCACATCCCCATGGGACATGGTGGAACCACAACATGGCTAAACCGAGGACACGAAATTTTACCTTGCA
>JAVKPL010006289.1:0-25720 GCA_032173675.1 Gastrolobium villosum
GTTGAAGCCAACCTGGCAATTCTTCAGTCAAGGGACCATTTGAAATCTCACAGCTCAGGAAAATACACTTTTCCCCAATGCCATAACCATGACACAGAAGACTCGTGTGACACCAAAAGGTTCTTTTATTAGGGTGCCGCCTTTTGTCCATATTAATCAAGACAGGTTGTGGACCAATCCCTTGAGCTTTGTCCATAGATGTACTAAAAGTGTTGATATGATACTGTTCAGTAAAATTTGAACGAGAACAGTCCACACAGCAATGCGATCCCTTTAATTACAGTATTAATCCAATGCATTGTGATAATTCCCCCCCTTATTTTTTGGGTATATATAATACTGACATAATAAATGTATTAGGTGAAAGAAAAAGGCTAGGGTAACAATTTGTTTAAGGATTTTATAATTCTCATGTTGAATGAGAATTGAAATATCATATTGTAGAGATAGAAAACATGTGGGACCCATGTGTTAGAAAAAATTATACGTGGGATCCATATCAGCACGAAAATCGAAGGGTGTATAGGAAAAATTTAATTCTCATATTGAATGAGAATTATAAAACACTTTGTTTAAAACCCTTTTAGATGGTAGTTTAGGGAAGTATTTGACATCAGTGTCATCCTGCTGTCATAAAAGCTTGGTGTTTTAGCTTCTATATCGGCATCCAAGTAAGTGGCACTAGTACTTTTTGGGCCACGTCTTTTGGCATTAAAATTTGGTGGTTTGTGGAGTATGATTTGGTAGAGCACCCTCCAGCGTTTGGACCTTTTCAGCACACCTCAAGTTTATTCGAAAGAGTGTCAAAAACCTGCCAGCATAGGTTATAATAATTTCGTACAAGTTCTTCCCATAGTTCATTCACATCAAACACATCTTTTTTCCTAATAACCATTCCAAGATAGCGTACATGCTAATATAAAATGTTTCTTATATGCGCCAACTATGATAAATAACACAATTTAGGTAAAAAGCAAAGTGGAAAAGTTGAGTTTATATGCTGCGTGAATATATATAGTTCTTAATAGGGGCAGTTTCACTGAATCGTTCCCACCCATAACCACAAAAGGAGGGAATAAAAGCAATTTCTCTACAAACATAAAGTAAAAGAAGACGAGATTTAGATTTCTTGGTACAATCTCATTATAGCATATGCAACACAATCATTAGCCCAACACAGATACTCACTGTCACATTATATGTTAATAAAAGCAAATCTATTGTGCTTAACAACAAAAAATAGCCAACAAATTCTGATTTTAGAAAACATAAACTTTTGGGATAGTTGGTTTATAATATGGTATGAGAAATGGGTTAGAATTCAATCATATGCATTGTGCATGCATGCTTCAAGCCTAACAATAGACTGATTGTTATACTGAGCAAACTGAGAAAGAGAATGGACAACATGACATTGACATAATTTGCATGAAAAAAGTTCATTGTTTGTCTGATAATATTATCTGATAGTCTAGGGTTAGGAAAATAACTGCATGTCTTACAATTTTCATCTTACGGTTCCTATGGCCCAAATAGGGACATTCAGTTCTTATTCTTTATAAACTAAATTTTGGTTACGGTCATACTGTGTGTGACTTTAGAAACTGATTGTATAGTCATGACTCTGCTTTAAGTTTAGGGATACAATTTTCTATTTATCAAGTAAACATTTTTCAAAGAAATAAAAAAAGAGGTATTTAAGCACAAAAAAGAAATGACAACTGGGACTAGCCGTAAGGAAGGTTCTGTTTTCTAATATGTCCCACGCATGAAAGTTCAACTATGATGATAATGACAGAAGTTAAGGATATGTTTATTTTTAAGAAGGAAATAAGTCAATCTCCAAGATCCATATATTCAATTTTGATAAGCAATGATGCTCTATACCCTCTATATGCACACTGAGAACGATTATGAGAATATGTTAGTCAACTCAAAAACCATATACAATCCTTCATTCCTGCCTAATTATATAAGGAAATTAAGTCCTAAATTGTTCTCTCATTTTCTACTAGGTGGACTGGGTATGCAGAAACTGTTGGGATAAATTGTAAATGTCAGTTAGAATATTAATGAGTCAGTTAGAATATTAATGAGTCAGTTATTTCAGTTATAAAGTAATGAGTCAGTTATGTCAGTTATAAAGTAATGAGGGTGTTATGTATGGAGTTATGTTGGTCAGTTTTATAGCTTATAAATAGTCGTTGATAGTTTGTATGATATGTAGATCAAGAGAAAAAGAGAAAGTGTGCAAGTAAGCAAGTTTTATAGAAAAAGCTTTCATAGATATTTCTTTGTGGTTGTCTCTTGCATCTGTGTGGATATTCAATTCTAACAGAAACTAGCACAGAAACACAGGTGGTGTTGAAAAAACAGCAGGGATGAGGCTGGGTGGAAACAAACACAGGACTCTGTGATACTTCATATGAATAAAGAAATATTGATTCGCAGGCCAGTGTAGCTATAGCTGAATTTAAGTTTTATATCAGTGAAGGAGTTACACATTCTATATCAGCTATCAGAACTCTGACTATTGCATAAAACATGAAACTAATGCAGACAAGGAGTTATTAAACTTTAAACTTCATAATTGTTGAATTTATGAGAAGGGAAGATCAACCAACAGATATAAGAAAGTAAAGCAATTTAAAGATGGAAACAGTTTTGGGTTTGAACTTCAAATCCATGGATACTCATTTGTAGGCAATATGTAACTCCACCCTATAAAACCCTTGACTTAGAATGTGGGGAGGTTCCCCTCACCCTAAACATTAATGGGGGGAAAAAAATAGAAGGAAACAGTTTAGTTCCAGCAGAATACTAATCGAAATTAACCAGAGTCTATGTAGAAGAAACATCACAGATATGAAATATAACATGAGAAGAAGTTAGAGATCCAAATGGGGATCTCACTCTATCTCAAGAACATCAAAATCCTGTGATCCTATATTACTTCCCCTATACTTGTGCAGCTCATAAAAAACAAATTCAGAACCAAATATATGGAAGTACCTTTATTATTTATGTGCAACTACACATAACTAATCTAGGGATCCCATTCTGCATGTTCATATTTCTGATCTGAGCATCTCTCCTGGAGAGCAAATTATCAAGCAGCTTAGCAATCAAATTTTCAACTTACTAGTTTTAATCATAGGTTTATGCACCAGATAGAAGAACAGACTCTGCAAATGAGGCAGAGCCATTATTAGGCGCACCCTTTATCTTGAGAATAGAGTTAACCAAATTATAAATCTGAACATTCTCAAATGACGGTATCTTCCTCCCTCTTGCAAATTGAGGACCGTGTCCAATGAAAATGGTCCTCATGGAGAAAATGGCATTGTCATAACCATGTGAACCGCCACACTCTTGGCGCTTTGCTTTCTTCTGCTCAACCTTGAAACCTTCTTCAAGCAAACCAATTATCGGAGGAATCCGATCACTTGCTGCATAATGAAGCCGACCGGGTAGATCTTCCTTCAGATACACCCTCAAATTATTCCCATTATCAACTTTCCCCGAGCTTAATCCTTCATTCATCTTAGTAACAACATCTGATGGAGCATTACCAGGAGGTGGACGAATTGCAAGTACTGGAGTATAAGTCAGGACCCAATTTTTCGGTATATCAATCCAAGGAGCCAAATCATCAAGGAAAATCAACTTCTTATCACATGTACCAACCATTCCATGATCACCAACCATAATAATACTAACATCCTCAAAAACCCCTCTTTGTTCCAACCCTCTAATCAACCTTCCTATCAAGCTATCAATTCTAGCAACAGCTTGAGTGATCTCAGGATCATCAGCTCCAACCCGATGACCCTGATGATCAGGGTCCTCAAAATAAAGTGTCATAAAATCAGGAATTTCATCACTAGGCAAATCAAAATACTTCAAAACCGTATCAACTCTTTCCTCAAATGGAACAGAACCATTATACTGCCTACAATAATTCAAAGGGCAAGTCCAAGAACCTTTATTTACCTCAGAACCTGGCCAAAAATACGTAGCAGCCTTCAACCCATTGTTGACTACAGTTTCCCACAAGGGTTCCCCCAACCACCACTTGGGGTCATGGCTTCCCATATAAAACGCTTCCCCAGAGAGTGGATCAAAAAAATGGTTATTGATTATGCCATGATAAGCAGGGTAGAGTCCAGTAACAATAGAGTAATGATTTGGGAAAGTTAGAGATGGAAAAACCGGAATCAACCCGGTTTCAGCCTCGGTTCCGTTTGCAATCAAACGACCAATATTGGGTGTGGAGGTTTTGAATTGGTACCCAAATCGAAACCCATCTGAGGAAACCAATAGAACCACAGGGCGCTTGAGCTTTGTGAGAGGACGAGCCACGGCGTTGATGGAAGAAGCTTGGGTGTGAGTGGATGAGGAAGAGAATAAGAGAAAGGCAAAGGCAAAGGATGATGAGACAGCAATGCAGGTGATGATGATAAGAGAGATGAAGAGGGGTTTGTGAGAAGAGGATGATGAGGGATAAGAAGAAGAAGAATCAGTGTTGAAAGATAGAAGAGCTGTTGATGCTGGTGAGTCTTGTTCATCTTGGGTTGGAATTGGTGTTGGTTTTGTTGAAGTCAATGCAGATAAAGGATCTGAACCCATGTTGGGAGGGAAAGGAAAACTAACTAGTTTTCTTTTGGTGTCTATGTAATCTTGCTGCTTCTTCTTCTTCTTGTTGTTGTTCTTGTTCTTCCCAGGTTACGGATCATGGGTTTAGGTAGAAAAGAGAGAAGCTTGAGTGAGATCCAAGGATTTGGGATGATGGGTTGGAGTTGGTGCTGCAGGAACTGATTTTTGTTGGAGGAGGATCGCTGTCAAAGTGAAAAGAAAATGTTTAAGGTGATTACTGGTTGGTTGGTGGACTCATTTAGAAGATAATGGAGTAAGAAAAACGGTGATCAAAATGCCTCCTAGCAAAAAAAAA
This sequence comes from Gastrolobium villosum, assembly GCA_032173675.1. NCBI lineage: Eukaryota > Viridiplantae > Streptophyta > Magnoliopsida > Fabales > Fabaceae > Gastrolobium > Gastrolobium villosum. Next base: position 4,952 of record JAVKPL010006289.1, read on the forward strand.
TTATCCAGATATCATGCGAACAATAATGATTTTATTACACGTGACACATTTTTGCAGAAAAAAATTAATGTGTCATAATTTGTTATTAATAATAATGAATTTGGTCTGCAATATGATCACGTGTCACGAAATCATTTGCCACAAAATTAACTACTAGTAGTAGCGAATTATGACACGTGACAGTCTGATAAAAAATACACTTATTCATGTGTTATTTGGATAAAAAATTTGCTAAAATATAATATTTTGGTCAATGTGTTCCCAAGAAAGAAGCATGTCTTGTTGATAATTAACTGTGAAACCAATGCGCTTAAAATGAAAAGTGCATGCAAGAGTTTTGATGATTACAAACAAGCAATAGAAGCAACGCTTGAGTTAACACAATTCACAACAATCAAAAGTCAAAGGAATCAATTCAAACAAGTCAACAAGAGCGAATTACTCAAGATCTTTATCGTAACATGCTCCTGAGAACTTAGAATCCAAATGTAAAGGTAAATTGATTAATGATGCATAAATGAGCTCAAAGGATATTTAAATCCATGCATGCATTATCCATGTCATCAATTATTTAAAAGCATTGATTATTATGAAAAAGATCCTTGACACTCAAAACATTTTATACAAGTCAAGGAAATACATTAAAAGTGATTAGAAACTAAAAGGAATACTTTACAACTCATAAAACTGCACAATCAGAGAAAGTATTCGAATACTACATTGTATGTATTCGAATACTTAAGTTCAGAACAAAATATTCGAATACTTTAAGTAAAATATTCGAATACCAGTTGAAGTATTCGAATACCTTACGAAAAGTATTCGAATACTTACTGGACAGAAAGCAGTCCAACGGCTATAAACAGCTAGTTTTGTGAAAATGAGTGTTCAAAGGAGGGTCATGGGGGGCCTCTATAAATAGTGATCACTATTCACATTGATGGGACACCTTTCCTAATCATTATTCTTGCTTTATTTCATATCATTTGCTTACTTTTCATCATCTTGATCATAAATCACCTTTGAGTTTCAATCTTGTGTCATTGATCAATACCTATAAGCTTCAACTTGTATAATCTGTACTTTAAGAGTACAAATCCTTTTCTAAACACTCTCGGTCTATTCTTGTGTGTAAAGGGTAGTGAGATCCTAGTGAGAGGTTGCTCATAACCTAAGTAAGTGAGTGGAAGTGTGAAGGTTCCAAGAATTTATTTTCTTGGAGGTTGTAGTGGTTTTTCAAGCACCCTTGAAGCTTGATAATTAGTGGAAAGTTGAACGGGCTGGACGTAGGTCACGGTGATGGTGACCGAACCAGGATAAACAGTGTTTGCATTCTCTCTAACTCTCTATCTCTTTATATTAGCATTATTCTGACTACTTAAGCTTATCTTTTTCTCCTCTTTATATACCATTCATTTGTGTGAATCTTCATTTTCTAAGCTTTGCTTTTATCAAACTACTTTATCTTTAGAAAATTAATTTCCACATAGGAAGTGAGGCATTTTATTAGAAATATTTTTAAAACTCAATTCACCCCTCTTGAGTTTGAGGCCACTTGTCCAACATTAACATGGTACGATAAAAAATAAATTAATTTATCTACTTTTTTATTTTATCAAGTTATAATATGCCATAATATTAAAAAAAAATTATTTCTTATAACATTGGATTTTATAATTAATAAATTAAGTTGCTAAAAGTTACATCGGAAGGAGGATATTTAAAGTGGACCGGGACCACCATTTTTAGGTGGTCCCTTAGTGTAAATAGGAGGTTAAAATGGGGAAAGTGAGAAAATAATAGGGATAAAAAAGAAAGAAAAAATTAATGTTGTGAGAAGGAATACTAAAAGATTCAGCCGTCCTTGAGCATATTAAATTTTTCCCATTGGAAGAGCGTTGAGAGTATTTGGTGCATCTTGGATTCCTAGCATACCAACTGTTTTATATTCTACAATCTTGAAACTTCAAATATTACGCCAACTGAAGCCTACCTTTTTTTTTTTTTTTGTATAACGAAGCCTACCTTCTTCGATATGCAACTTAATTATTCATCAATGATCATTATTTTCGGAATAATATATATATTTTTTGTGGTCTTTGGTCTTAAGATTGGTAACTGGTTGCTGAAAACTGATTTATTTACTTCTGGTTAACGTGATTCTATTTTCTCTGTAAAAGGAAATATTATTTAATTTTAATTTTTGTTTTCTGGAACTATTAATTGAATTTCATTGAGCTGGGTGGCACCGAGCCAACTTAATTAATTCTCATTTTGCCGGTGTGAACTGCGTGAAAATGAAGGTACCCCCCAGAAATTATTTTAAAATGAGAAATGATATTACCATTTGTTGAATTTAGATCTTTTAACTACATCAGAGTGATTATGCTTTGTTTAGTTTACATTGAATTATTGGGTTTATTCGACTTATTAAAAAAATAATATACAGTACCAAAAATGCGTAACCAAGAACTCGACGAGAAAGAGATAAGCCAAAAAATTTTTGGAGAAAAATAAAAAAGCAAGACTTAACATTATAAAGAGTTACACTCTAGAAAATCCCTTTTTAACCCTTTTATCCTGTATCTCCTTTTATTTCTTTCTTTACCTTTATTTTTTTCTTTCTCCTTTCCTTTATTTCACTTTTTCTCTTTTTCTTTGTCTTCTCCTATTAATTTATTTATTTTCTTCTTATTCTTTTTTATCTCTTTATTTCTTTAATTTGTTTTTAGCTTTAATGTTTCTAAAGTGAAGGTAGATAAGTTATCTACATTCACTCCTGTTACGGATGAAGCTCGCTCAACCGTCTTCCGAGAATATATCGGATGGAGATATGGCAAAATCTCAACTGACTGAAACACGCCCGTTGAGGCCGACCAAGTCGGACGAAATCTCAACAATAGAGCTCAGCAGCCGAGCCAGGTACCTCTATAAATAAGAACTCAGACATCTCAGGTACACACCTCTGAATCGCCTAGCTTATTCCACTCATTGTGCACACACACCACCCCTGGTTGTAAAGCCTATTGCTGGTGCGCAGTGATTGGGACCTCGGCATATAGCCTAGTACATTGGGCATATACATCATCTCTGAGCGCATACCATCCGGTATAGCAATACGGTCTACCTCGGACCTAACAACTCCAAAATGACGTCGTTTTGAATTGAAAATTAAAAAATTATAATGAAAAAGACTATTATAACCCTGAAATAAATTATAATTACAAAAATACCTTAATTTCCTCTTCAAAAACGTCGTTTTCGACTCACGGTAAATACGTTATCTATATTGACTATAGATAAGTTGTTGAAGAACTCGTATCACACTCAGTGTTGGACACATAAATGATAAGCAAATCGATAAGTTTGTAATCAATAATATTAATCAGATGTATCACACTCCATTAATCTTTAATCGATAAGTTGTTGAAGAACTCGTATAACACTCAATGCTATTACCTTTCCTGCAAATGTTTTCAAGAATTTTGCATAGATGAATCAGATGTACTCAGTGGTATTCAATTTTTGTACCTCACGATCCATGAGCATATCCATTAGTCAATGAAATTTAATCAACATTATAGCTTCTTGTAATGAAATTTAATCAACAATATTAGACGATCCACGAATGTGCTATCACCATCCGTTGCTTATTGAAATTCAGGGGAAGTCAGATGAAATTCAAGGGTGCTTTTCAAGCTAGATGATTTAACATTCAGAAATTTAAATTCACAGCTACAAGCGCGGCAGACATCGGCGATGAAGGGCATAAAACTTTCAATCAGGTATAGCGTAGGAAGAGAGAAGGGGGAGGAGAGAGAAAGGGGAGGAGAGAGAAAGGAGATAAAAGGGTTTGTTTTATTTTACGAATATGAATCGTTGGATCAAATTGTAATCCAACGATATTAAGAGGGTAGGCAAAGGTAGGTAATTAGGGAGTAGGCACAATAACCTATCCCTTGTTTTTATGTATCTTTATTTTTACTGTATTTTATTTCATTATTCTTTTAAATTTTTTATTGCTATGTTTTCATTTCTAATGATATTTATAGTTGTATTTATTTTATTTTTTTAACCATTTGTTTCTCAAAAAAATTTGCATTTTTTGTCACCAAACCTAACTAATTTATAACAAAGGTAACGTTGATGTTGAATTCGGTTGCCGAGGCCTTACTTCCTTTGTGGTCTTTGACTGGCTATATCTCATTTTGCCGGTGTAAAGTGCGTGAAAATGAAGGTATCATCACCTTTCCTCAAATTATTTTAAAATGAGAAATGATATTACAATTTGTTGAGTTTAGAACTTTTAATTACATCAAAGTGATTATGCTTTGTTCTGTTTACAAAAAAGTATGGGATGTGAAAATAGTATGGGTGGATACAAAAAGCAACATAAATGATAAATTTGGCAAAAAGACGATTTTAAAGGTTTTGAATAAAAGAATTATCCGGTTAAAGTTGATTGGATAAGTTTTTCCAAAGTAATGCAGTCAAACATGTTACCTATGCTGACGGGATTAGTCCCGTCACTAATATTGACGGGACTCATGCCACGTCAGCGCCACATAGGCAGTCCAATTACCGTAAAGCTCCGAAAGGCCATAACTTGTGACTCGAGTATCCAAATCAGATGATTTTTTTTTTTTACATAATTTTTCGAGATCTACGCAATGACACCTCATTTGACATATTTTATCTCCCACGAACATAGTTTGAAGATCTTATGGATAAAGACTCTTGTGATTGTGGTACAATTGTTATCAAATCAATTTTAACCGAGTAATTCTTTTGTCCAAAAACTTTAAAATGGTATTTTTCTCTGATAAATTTATCAAAAGTTAACATAATACCTACATTATTCCAACCTTGTAGCACACAGGATTATACACAACACAAAATATTATAATAAATTTTGTCCTCGCATGTTGCGTAAAGATAGATTGACAGTTGTCATAAATTTTAAAATCTCCCATCAAAATCTCATGCAGGCATACATCGTATTCAGTTTATATTCATGCAAAGATCGAAAATAACTTGTCCTTTCTCTTCTTTTTTTGACGAGGAGTCCTAGTCCTTTCGTACTCATCATATATTAGTATGGTTTATAAAGAGAAAAATAATATCCAAGGCCCATAAGGTTTGAAGCCCTTATCTCTCCTCCCCTCAGTTTTCTGGATGCGAAATGTCATTACTTGTTGCAAACCATTATTGTTGAGTTGAGCTTGAGCCAATAAATGTGTGGGGTGGGAATGTAAAATTCAACATGGTAAGGGGCATCTCATCAACAGCATAAGAAAGAAACAGCAGATCTGTTTCTGAATAGTATGTTTGTAGTGTAGGTGAGGATCATGGGAATTTGGAACAAACTTTGAATCAAAACATTGGAGTTTGATTAATTTGATCAGTGAATAAAAAAAAGAAAAAAGAAAAACACGATAAAATAAAAATCTAAGACTAATGTAGTAAACAAAAAAAACTGAAAGTCTACTACCTCTGGCCCTTAACTTGGGATCGAGGCAGGTAAAATTATTCTATTTCTAGGGTTTGTGTAAGACTCTTCCAGCCAGCAGAGCGGCTTCCATGACAACATTGATAACTTCAATAACATCATCCACTTGACATCTGTTTCCCTTGAATGTAGGAGCTCCTGAGTTCTTAAATATGTTCATACAGTCTATGAATGTTTGGCTGCACTCTTGGCTTAGGTAGTCATCTGCATAAATAACATCATCATTAAATTAATAATTACCCTCCTAATCATAGCTCTCAAAGGTACACACATACAAACTGTGACATGCATATATATCCCTATTTAGCTCTCCTATGACCTTAATCAAAGAGTTTAATAAATGTAACATAACAACACGGACATTGCTAAGGCAAATTTGCTTTTGCTTCTAAATCCTCCATTTTCTTATTGGATAATTATAGTTGCTGTACCACTTCCCCTGTAACTTTAAAATAATAATTAAAGTGAATAAAATGATATTGTATTTATGAAAGGCAATAAAGAGTTTCCTTTAGTTATCAGAGAATAGCGCATTGTACAAAATATCAAGCTCATCTTCATCCCAACGGTCAATAAAACCATATAAAAATAAGAATAGATCAATTAACATATATCACGAAATGCTTCATATTGTCACTTTGCCAACACCTAAAGAGAAAAGACATATACTAAGAATATGCTAAAAATATGCACTTAAACGTATACTTCACAACAGATTTAAATTATTACTTTTTGTTAATTTTATTTTTTAATTATAAATTATAATTAAGATTTTAGTTTTGCCCTGTTAGGCTGTCATAGAGAAGGTTCAAAAAGTTTATATGGAGATGCTGCAAGGCATAGATGAATCCATTCAATAACAGAGATGCCTAAGAATCTCACCTTACCCTTTTCGGATCTCACCTTCTCCAACAGGACCAAGGGATCAACATGGCTTCCATTTCTCATAGCTGTTTATATATCTCTTACTATATCTAACTAAATGGTTTATCTTAGGTTCAAAAGTACAACAAGAGACAGTATAAAAAAGAACTAAATTGAAGATCTAGCCTTAAAAGAACATGAAAATACTAGTTCCATCCTGTCACACCCAACAGAATCTGAGGTATTGAAACTATTCAATTAAATATGGATCATCCAAGCCATAATATGAGATGTTTGAATGAAGGAATTAATAATAATGTATAAAACTCACTGTTTTTGGCTTGCACACATCGATCATGATTCATGCAACAAGAATCAAGACCATCGCAAGGTCTCTCCCCAGGGCACCCACTATACAGAAGCCCACAGTACTTGCCATATCTCAATAATGGAGGCACTGTCATTCCAAAAAATCATACAATTAGTACATTTTTTGTTTGTCCCAGAGGCTTCATAAACTAATCAAAACCTTAATTCTTTCAGCAAAAAAGGAAATTAGACTAGTACCTGAACAGAAGCTTGACTCACATTTTCTGCTGCACTCTTTGCTCTGCAGATGAAAAAAAAAAATAAAAAAGACCAAAGGAGAGAGAGAAGAATTATAAAACTTAATGTCTTTCTGTTTTAACTTTAAAAAATAAAAATAAAAAATGTGTTTGCAAATATTGGGATAGATGAAAAAAGAAGCGAACCACAGAGACAGTGATTCCGGTGGTTTCAACTCCTATGTTGAGGGCACAGACGGGAATGGATAAGAAGTTGATGACAGAGATGCAAGAAAAGAATATGAGAACATAATTGAGTGACTGAGTTGGAACCATTTTTGTGGAAAGGCAAGCCAAAAGGAAGAAAAAAAAAGTGAGATTTTTGATGGCTGGTTTTGCTTGAAGGCTCTGATTTATAGGAGAGAAGGGCAGAAACAGTGAGTGGAGTGAGGGAAAACTGTTGGGGTCCACAACAAAATTTTGTAGACTTGACAGAACTCAGAAAGACAGACTGAAGGTTTTGTTTTGTAGTACCTCGTGAGTCGTTACTTTTAATATCATCATTATTTTATACATTATTTTCTAGCTGCATTGCATTACATTTTAATAACAAGAAATGGTCCCTTTTCTCGTTGAGGTTCAACTCTTAAATAACTTGGAGCGGTGGAACTTACCGTACATGGAATGGAAGGCCAAGTGGCTATAATTACTATTAAGTGATTACCAAATCATATTAAATAACAGAAGTTGAAGCAACGAAAATGTGTTACTAAGATGCGTTTGGCATCATGATATTTTCTGTCTCATTCTAATAATTAAATGCTACCTAAACCTTTTTTTAACCTGAAATTAAATTCTGTATTATAACTCGATTATTTTCATTTTAAATCCTAATCATTTTAATTGGATATTGTTTATTATCCAAATGAATGCATTGCGTAATAAAATATCCTAAATTGTACCTTGAACTCCCTTCTACGTAACGTAAGGATCAAACATAATATTTCTATCTAGAATTTTTCCTAACTTAATTTCCCAAGAATCGAATAAACAATACATTTTACCAAATTTGATTTGGAGGGGTCACCTGTATTTCATGAATGCTTATCACTGGCTGTGGACCTATATAATTTTCAGAGATGTGTGGAAAAAACTGCCCAAAAAATATATGATGGATACGTGGGACAGAAAGTAAAACTCCAAAGCTATTAAATTCAGCGAACATCAAACGTTTATTGAGAAAAGATGTTTTTTTAATTTATTTTGAGCTTGTGAATATTTTCATTGAGCTTAATCAGATACGGAGTCGAATTGGAAATCATGTGGACTTTTGCTTCCCAGTCCAGAGTCCCAGACTCCCATTTCAAATGAAAGACAAAGATGAAGAGAGAATGATTGGTCGTTAATAATCAATACAATGTAAATAAGGAATCATGGCCAATTATCTACCATTTGAAAGTTGAGATTAGTGTCCGTGGGGTTTGAATCAAAGGCAATCTCGGTCGCAGACTGTGGGTTGTATCATATTTTGAAATGACAACGGTTGCCATGTCAAAAGATAGTTGACACTTTATTATTACAACCGAAAAATCATGGATTTAATTGAGAACACGCAGTTGCAGACAATAAACAAATATCGCAGTGGTCAAGTCAACCATCTATATATCTATATATGTGTGGGAATATGGCAGGATACATTCAAGGAAGAAAATTTAGGACATAAGACATGGATGGAAACGACCCGCGAGCTAGCATCTAACATGTTTATTTTATGAAATTAATGTTTCTCATTTGTAAGTGATAAAATTTATTTTCTACACACATAAAAGTATATATCTATTTTTTTTTCCTTCTCCTTACATGGCTCTACATACTTTTATGGATGTATAGATGATAAAACTATCTCCTACAATGTAAGAAATATTAATCTCATATTTTATATATACGGATTCAACTGAGCTTACATAAGACAAAGTACGGTAGCCTTCGTGTAAATTAGAAACACGAGCAAATTTAACAAATTGACATCCGTTCAAGATATCTTAAATACCTCCGTTTACAGCACATTATATCTTTGTTTAATTTTCCTTTTTTCAGTTCAGTAGTTTCCATTTTTATTGTTGGTTATTTAAACCTTCATAAATGAAAAAAGGTAAATAGATACAGAGAGAAAAAAGGTAAATAGAATACATGAAAAGAAATGAAAAGGTAAGTGCATAAATAAATGAAAAGAATGCAGATGATTTGATGAACTGGAATGAGATTCACAGCTGCAATTGCTGTCTTAGGAATGGTGGACGGAGAGTAAGAATCAAAATGCTGTTCAAATTACACGTGCGCAATCACCAGATTCGCATATCAAAACTGCTGTGTCTTCGCTTAATTGGCTAGCTAACTCAGGCTGGAGCTTGAGATATTCTGTCCTAACAAATGAAGCAGCTTCAGTTGCAAGGTGAGCCTCCACAAGTGCAATACAGCACCCTCTGAACCCAGCACCACTGAAGCGTGCTCCCAATACACCAGGAGCCCTCAAAAGGATCTCATACAGTTGAATCAGAGGTTCAGAACCTTGGCAGACACATCATTCACATGATCATCAATAGTTACTCGTAAACATCAAATTATCTCAGGACAAGATGCATGTAAGTTTCATGTCTTGTAAACATAAGGAGATATTACTTTTAAACCACACATAAACTAAAACAAAAATGAAACCATATTAAATACCTGTCATCAGAAAAATCTTAAGTTCTTGGTTTAGTTAATCAAAAGGTAGTCTTTTGCTCTACAAAGCTCCCGCCATGTGCAGGTTCTAGATTAATTATCAAATTCCAATATTTGAACTACTTGAGCTTAAACTAGAAGGAACTGAAACTGGATTGAGATTTTTGCATTTTCATGGAGGGGAAAAAGTCAAGAAAAAAGTTATATCTGCTAACTCAAAATGAGCTGGTTAAGAACTAAACCTCGAGTATGCAAAGTTGCAATATAGCAATGTTATTATACAACAACAAAAAATAAAAAAAAAATAAAAAATAAAAAACGCTCTCCATTAAACCCCGACTAGCGAGGGTGGGATGAGGACAGTTCTTGTATGCAGCCTTACCCTTTTATATTTGCAAAGAGATTATTTACTAGATTCAAACCATGATCTTTTAGTCACAAAGCCATCAGTAAATCTTCCAACCTGAATGACTTGCAGTGGTTGAAGACTTTGTAACCAAATGACTCCACTTATGAAGCAATACCCAACCTAAAACTTTGGTCACTTTATGAATCACTGTTACCCCCACAAACATTACACATTAAAAATGTAATGTTATTTAAATCAAAGCTTGTGGAAAATTGTTCATGATACGTTTGATTAAATAATTAGAATGTTCTTCACAATTCATCTAAGAACTGATAGGACAACGGAACCACCACCCCCCCCAAAAAAAAAAAAAAAAAAAAAAAATCTAATGTTGAGATCAGGTAAAATGGAATTGTGATATAACAGAAAATAAATTGCATTGGTGAGAATCTGGACTTTAAGTAGAGAACTTTCCATCATGTGCTAAGGGCTTGGAAGAAAGCTTTAGGAAAGCAATAAAGAAACATAAAGTGTAGAGAAAAATATAGAATAGTAGAGAATTAAAGGACAGAAATAATGTGTTTCAAAGTAGTAAAGGGAACAATACATGTTCCAACACTTTTTTGCGTAAAATGTTATAGTGGTTTCCGGACTCCATTTTATTTTTTAGATAACTTTTCAGGACTCAATACTTATATGCTTCTAGGAAATTCTGGTTGGGAAAGGAATTTTTTCTAAGCTTCCGTTATGATGGAACCAAAAAATGGCATGTAGACAACCATTTCCTTTAGGCTTCAATATCAATAAGTAAAAGAAAGTACTGACAAGATCTAACAAGAGAATATTAATTCGTACTAATTAAAAGAAATAAATCCAAATTGAAAAACAAGAAAACCACAAATAAAAACTAAAGCAATAAGATTGCAGCTCAATTGACACCAGCCTAAGTCTTTAAGATTTGGGTGCTGAAGGAAATTGCTAAGGCAGTCAAATGGAGACTTGTTCAGGGGATGATAAGAATTTAACTACTCCAATTTATAGTCTCTAAGTTTTAGCGTGTGTGAAGCCTGTTATAGGGTATTTATGTCTGGAAGAATGTTTTAAATCTGCTTTTCAAACTTTTAAGGTGCACTTCACTACTCCCTCTAAAAACGAGAGTATCACATTACTTTTATAAAATTACAAACTTATTACTTATCTGTAATTTTCGCAAGTCTTTAACTTTTATTACTAGATTTGTAATATTTGACATAAAGCTTATAATTTTTTAATAAAGTAATTGGTACTTCTTTTTTTAAAGAGAATACCATCGTGGACCCCAAGCTTTTTCAAAAAAAAAAAAAAAATCCAGACAAGAACAGTCAATATTTGTACTAGTCTCAGATTTTTTATAGCAAGATAGGCAACTAGATAATTGGAAAGTTGAAAACTGTAGAAGAAAAAAGTCCCCCTCCCAATTGTTTCCTGTATTTCAAGTCACTTTCATCTTAGAGGAGCGAAAAAAATTGAATTTCAGAATATTCAAATAATGAATTTTGGGGTTTAGGTTATACCACATTCATAATTTTGAATTGAACTCCGACCAGAAGCAGCAATGAGAATTCCAAAATCTTTTAACTTGCCCATTGCCCAAGCCTCAATTCCTGTGTTAAAAAGTAAAATATATTAATCAAAACACAGAAGCAAAAATGAGCAGGACACAAATTTACCTCTGAAGTTGAGATTTATACTAGCAATTCAACAGTGTACCTTTCATAACCCGAGTATTCTCTGAGAAATAATGCTCTGCTCTTTTCGCTAGATCAGGTTCTAATTTGCACTGCACAAACAAAATGTAGGACTAAATGATTATGCTAAAATCATAACTGGAATTCAAATTATACATATGACTCATATGAAGAAAGCATAAACAGTAGTAATAACCTAGAACAATATAGAACAGTTTAAATTAATTATCATAGAAGGAAACTAATTCAATGGAAAACAAAAAACTTTTTTTGCGAATGTCAATATGACATGCATAATGTTATCACTTATCCGCATTTTGAACATTCAAAATTTCGGCATATCAAATCCTACATTTCTACCTTGTAGAACATTTCAAAGCCTGTTTTGGGAATGAATACATGAGAGATTGCTCCAGTTAGATGCAAACTATTCAAATATAGAGTACTTCCCATGTAAGTTTTTTATTATGCTGTTTCTAATCTGAAGGAACTCCAATATGTATTTCATATATCCAATCATCACATTTTTTTTATAGGTCCAATGAGAATTATGCAAAAAATAAATAAATTTTATCAACCTAGGCCCTTTTCCTCTTGATTTCACCTCAGAAAACCACATTTGCTCTTCATTAGCCCTTAAAATATGTTATTCTTAGTCTCACCCAACCTCAATTGTGAGGGGCTTCACAAGTTAAGTGATTATTCTTCATATGGCAGATGATTTACATGTCAAGAGTTTGGAATTCCAGAAGACGTCATTTTTTTATGAAAGTGAAATGTGCCAATTCAATTTGTCTATATAGTTTATGCATCTCAGTTTCCAACATCACCCAAGGTTTTCCAGAACTCTGTTTCTTCGCATATAATTGCACTATTGATGAATTTTGATACCTTGGTGCATAGAGTTTAAGTAGGTCTCTTACTTTTCTATGGTCATACAGTACTCAGAAATGCATTCCTAGAACAAAAGAATCTATTTATTTAGCTATAGGTTTCATTTTTATTAAACACTTATGCCTGCGCAAAATTTAACATTAATAAAGACATCAACTGCACATTATTTCATACAAATTAACTAGTATAGAAAAAATTCTGTATACTTCTGGATCTAGCATGTCAATGCTTATACCTTGTAAGCCTCGTATACTTCTGATTCAACTGCTCAGTGGAAAAGAAAAAGAAAAATTAAGACCAGTTAACGATTTGATAAAAAAAGATATAACTAGGTTCAAACGTGAGAAGTTAAGATACTGGCCATTAGATAGAATGGGCTCTGCTTTATAATCTCCTGATGCTCTGCAGAATGAATTAAAAATAACATAAACCTCCCGTGTCATTGATTATTTTGCCAAATTATATGGAAAAGAAAATGGAAACGCTAGGGTGCATGTGCTTTTGGTAATTTTTTGTTTGATAAACGTGTAAATTCAAAAGTAAATTTTAGTTTGAACTGAGTTTTGACTTATATGATATTTGGTTCCTAAAATATTTTTATCAGATTTTAATCCTCACATTTTAAGATATTGATTCTGAAGAAATTAAGATATTAATACTGTGGATTATATAGATTTATACTTGAAAAAAATTACAATGAATAAAAATTATAACAAACATAATCAACATAAAACCTATGTTTTACTAAGATATATTAATTAACAAATTTTAGAAAAAAGTCATCTCAAGCGCCAATAAAAAGTCAAATGAATGGGGTACCACGTGTAGTACACATGACTTTTAATGACAGCAACAAACATGAGATGACTACAGTACCCTTTTCTTTTTCCTCTTCCTTTTTTTATTGGGACATTTCCTCTTCCCTCTTACTCAGCCTGAATCTGTTTCCATTGCTGCCCCAAGCCAAACCACTGAACTACCACAGTTGCTACCCAACCATGAAGCTTCCATCCATCTTTCATACCAACATAACCAAAACACAAACTCTGCCCCATCCAGCCATCAAAACAGCAACAAATCACAACCTCCATAGAAGAATCTGAGCACCACCCTTCTGTACTGCCAAACAACAAAACCTTAATCGAAATCCCCTTTGTCCTCTCCAAAAATCCTCAAACGCTATCATCAGAAAATCATTACTAGACTCAGTCACTATCACCGGTTTTCCTGCCTTAATAATGGGGGTAATTGGAGAATTAAAAGTACTTAACAAACAGAAGCTAACACCCTTAAGTGAGACCCGTGTATTAGTGCAAACAAAGAGTGTATAGTACGTACCGTTGTATTTTGCCTTTAAATAAATGATCATGCTGTAGCATCACCTATATCATTTCTAATCAAAATATGCATAAATTTTGTTCTTTTTGAGATTAAAATTTACCTCATTTATCTTTATAAGAACCTAAGTTGATGCTATTAAGGGACTACAATGCAAAAAATGACCCGTGAGAGGCCAAATTGAAATTGGTGATGACTAAAATCGGTATTTTATCCATTTTAATTATTAACAGCTTCCATCTTCTAGTTAATTATATTGACGATCATTCGGACAAGTGTAAAGTTGACATATCTAAGACACTGAAATTCAGAAATATTTTGCAATGCATGTAAACACAAGTTACTCTTAAAAAATATATATGACATCAGTATTATATTATCAGAAAAGAAAAAAGAAAAGAAATACTTACTCAAGAAGAATTCGTGCAGCCTCTCGACACTCTGCTACTCGCTTATTATATCCAGGGTTGTTAGTCAAAGCTTGCTTCAACCCTGAAAGTGCCAACAATATTTTGGTTGCTTTTGGTTGCTCACTCTCTATGTACTCTTGCTCCTTTGGTAGGTGAATAAGCTTATAAGCTTTGGTCTGCATAAGCCAAACTTACACATGAAACAGAGGAATGCCGACGATAATAGCGAGAACAGAGTTCTGTAGATCTAAAATGCATTTATTTTCTTTTACAAGATTTTATACAGCTTATTATTCGAAATTCAAAGAAAGTAATCCGACCAAAGAAGCCAGATATATAAGAACTACGAAAGAATGAGAAGAATCAAGCCCATACAGCAGGATTTTATGCTAGGTGTACCGTTGGGATCTATAAGTCCAATATGTTTCCTTTAGGGATGAATGTCACTGTCACCACTAGCACAGGTAAAGACCAAGCTAGACAGCACTATTCCAAGTATGATTCACAATATCTAATATGGGGGGGGGGGGGGGGTAATGTGAATGGTTCTGGGCTCATAAACTGACAGGTAAAGATACATAACATGCCCCTCTCTGGCTTTGAAGGGGGGGGGGGGGGTATTTATAAGGGGTGAGAAACTTGCTTGGGGTGAGTTGGTGAGAGGGGTGAACTCTGGGAACGCCAGACCTAGCTGACGCTGCTGTGGTGCAGTCATTGCGCCAGTGATTGCAGCATCGGATGCTACTGCTGCAAAGAGGGGATTACCATTTATGGCACCTAGGGTGGTATCTTGCAGGGTTGGTATCCCTAGGTGAGACATGATGTCTCACCTGGGGGAAGTAGTGACAGGGGAAAGGGGGGTTGGTGCTGTCTCGCCAGTAGGGCTGACGTGGAGAGGGCAAGGGGGATTTGGGCTCAAGCTCTTGGCCCGCCCAGATGTGGGCCATCCAGAACACTAGGTATGTTATCAATATAAGAGATTTGAAGGAAGTAGACAGGTAACTATGAATAGGAAATCAAAAAGTGAAATTTTCATTTATTTTATTTATTTTGCTAAAAATAGCAAGCAACGATCAAAGAAATACCATAGATGAAGCTTTAAGCTATACTAATGTAAAAAAATTCAACAAGAAACTAGTTGTTTATATCATATTGTATATCCAACCAACCAATTCTTATCTAAGTGCAAACCAAAAATACTTTTCAATTTTCATCATATATGAATTAAGCACGTATTAAAAACCAATGCGAAAAATTAAAAAGATCTAGCAGTTAGCACGAGTTTGTGGAACAAAGATTTCTTTATAATTGTGAGATAACAACTTATGCTACAATTTAGTGGCAGAAGTCGAAAGTGTTTTGGTTGATAAATGCAGTTTCCCCAGCACTTAGCAAGTTCTCTGCTCTCCTAGAAAATTGGAAGGTTTTAAAGTTGAGGAACTTAGAGAGGAGAATATTTAAACTTTGCAGCTGAGGATTCAGATAAATGATATTGGATGCAATTTACAATGACCTTCCCCGTTTGAATGATTTTCAAACACATATGCTCCTTCACTACAGCCTTCCATGTAGATGAAAAAAAGACAGATAAACATGCATACATACGGACACAATAGGTAGTTTGAGTGACAGAACGACACATGATCAACATCCCAAGTATCAAAATCTGACTCTGCAACTGATGGATATGCTCTAAAAAATAAAAATACGTTTAGAACTTGTAACAACACCACATGTCCAGATATTACCTTGCAATTCATGCACATCAAACGACCATGGCTTGAAAGTAATATAGCTGATTGGTCCATTATGCCATTTTTCAGACCCAAATACTCATTCTCAATCAACCTATAATGAGAAAGGTAACATTTATGATAGCTGATCTAATATCACCAGACAATCAAGAAATAATTCAGTAGCTTATCTGTGACCATAGTGACTGAAAGGATGAGGCTATAATTCCACTTAAGTTTTGGTGGCAACTTAACTTTCAGACTTTGATGGTAACATTCCAGAAGCATTTTTTACTATCCAGCATACTATGAATAACTAGGTAGCATAAAAAGGTACAAGAGAAATGTAAGAAGTGAAGGTTTGAAAATAGTATTGTCCTTTTTCTAACAAACAAATACCCATCCATATCAAGGTAGTTAAATGTGAAAAAAGCTCATGCCTTGCTAAAAGAAAGACATTTAACAATAGAAAATTAATACAGTAATATATTTGATCATTGTGCTTTGATTTTCCATATAAATGAACTTCCCAAGCATGACATTCATAATAAAAATAAAAGATTATGATAATCAATTTACAAAGCCCTAAGCTGTGTGCTGCTAAGAGTCCCACAGTCCAAAAACTAAACTGCCAAGAGGTGCTGACCCTTTCCAGCGCCTCACCTCATCTACTTAGGCTGACCTTTCGATGCCTTTAACTACACTGATTCATACATGTGCCCATGGTTGAAGAAGAATGCATTGTGACTGTCTCCAAGGATTTGGATAGGCTTACCTATCATATTCAATATTTTCTGTAGGAGATATTGCTAAATTATTTGCATGTTCCAAAGCCAATAGGTAAGCTACTCCAACCTGTCAAGTTGAAATCACCCCCAAAAAAAGAAAAGCGTAGTTGCCAAAACGTCAGCAATGAGGGATCTATTTGTTTTCGAAAAGAAAACCGAAATGAGCAGCTTATTAAGAAAAGATAAATAAAAGGGCCGACCCAGTTCAAATACCCACTTCGTGAGTGTCTGGGGAAGGGAATACTCTAGGCAGCCTTTCCCCTGCTTTCTGCAGAGAGGCTGATTCGAACTCGCGACCTGACACACCACGGCAAGCAAGCTTACCGCTGATAAGAAAAGATAAATAAATAAATAAAATTGAGAATAGTATTGGAATAATGGATATTAACATTATGATACGACTCCTCTAAAGAGGTAATACAGAAATGGTTGTAGAGGATTAGTTAGTCACTAAAAGCATGTGTATAGAATATTCTAGATGGCAGAGTTGGTTAGAAGATTTGGTTAAATAGTGAAAGTGGCATGGGAGAGAGTAGGCGGGAATTGGACTTGCAATTGGGAGAGCTCAGCACCTCTCGAATGTGCTGGACCCTTGTGTAGTTATCACACTGTAGTAGCTTTCTTTTCTGTATTTCATTTCTTTGTTATTTCCATACTGTAATTTTGTTTCTTCTTCAATATATATCAGAAAATCCAGATTTATCTGGGCCAAAATCCTTGTTTCTTTCTTCTTCTTTTTAATCCAATCCTATCACATTAATTCAAGAGTGGAATAATTATATTGGGAACTGATTGTAATTAAGGTCTTATTAACAATTCAGGGTTATTAGGGTATTTTTTTTATTTTTAATAAAGTTACAGTCAAATAAATGGATAAATAATCATCATTTCATCAATAATCACAATCCTGATACTGCTAGGAAATATAGTGCATCTGAATAGAGAAAGGAAATCAGATAACGTCGACGACTAAAATTGCTCCCTCCGTATTCATCTTCGCTCCCAATATCCCCAACCCACACTCAAAAATGAATCTTGCTCAAGAAGCTAAACTCTCTCAATCCTCTTCTGATGAACTTCATTTCAAATTTCATTACAAGGCCCCTTGATTCAGATTTTTCATTATTTTGAGGACCAGAGAAAAAGAAAGTAGACAGGGAGAAATTGCTATCTTACCGCAGCAGAAGAACTTAAGCCCGAACTGTCCAGACCTTCAGAACCACATATGTATCCTATGATACCCTGTGTGCATTATGACAAGGATGGGTGGGTACACATTTTAACATAAAAGAAATAAATTCCATGCAGTGATCTTCAATGCAAGAAAACCAGAAATGCATCACAAGCAGTGTGGGGTTTGCACAACTTTGTTTGTATTGTCTTATTTCATCATTCTCGTTATCAAAGTGAATAGAACAACTTAAACTAGACTATCATAGAAAACTGCTATCCATCTGATGTATGTATAGCATAATTTTAGCTAGGTCAAGTGATAAACAGAAATATGAACCTTCATGGCGTGATATCTGACCTTAGAAATATTGTTTCCCCTGCTTTGTAGTGCATATACTGCTCCTCTAGCATAACGTCCCCATTTACATTGTTCCTGTAGCTCATAAGAATCCTTTGCTGAGTTCTCATTTTTTGTCTTAGTGGTTTGTCTTGGCTGCTGAATCTCATCAACTCTATCAAATAAGTGCACTTTATAACTAATATTGTGCAAATTATAGTTATTTTGGAAGTTCAAAATAAAAAGATTATGCAATGAGAATGAGAATAGCCCAAGATCAGAATGGCGGTTGAAATGCCAATGAGCTAGTAGATCAATTGGCATGGCCCCTAAGTCTTAAAGGTTTGGATGTGAAATGATGTTCGAGGTTTGAAATTATACATGTAAATGCATAGGTGAAGCTTCGCTTCATTTGTCAACTACTAAAGTTATCAATTATATTTAATCTTCACTGACCATTATTCAGCATCTTGTGATTCTAATAATTTGCTCAGAGAGGTGGCATGGCACACCTCTAAATTAATGCATCTGGCATACAGTAGCCTAGGATAATATTATGAGCAATGGAAGAGAACTTCCAAACAATATTAGGGAAACAGAAAGCCTTATGATCACTGAACTGACCCTGTTACCTGAAATTAACTTCTCCTTGAAACTGTCCTGAACGAATCATAACCTAGAAGAAAGGTCCCAGGAATCACTCATTAAACAATGAAAGCATCATGACTAGTAAGTGCAAGAGACCAAATAACCAAGTAATTTCAAAGGAAAAAAGGCCAATTTAAATGCAATGATATGCTTAGCTGCTAATTGAACAAAAGAAAATTGTCAATCTAAATTGAGAACATGGTCAAATTTTACCTCACCACTGCTAGAAGGAGAAAACCCCAGAAGTATTCCCTTATTGATTGTCATAGCTGAAACAGTCCCACCCTACAAATACCAAATGAAAGAGCAAAAGAACTCATTAAAATTTCAAGTAAAGTTTGTGAGAATATAGCCTGATAATTGAACAGGTGAACTTTATACTCCCAGCCCCAGTGCTCTAGTACGTATTGGTTAATCAAAAGTTTCATATCAAACTTTCTCTAGATCCTTCATTAAGTTTCTTCTGTAGTAACATAAAGAAAAAGATATATTCAAGTACCTGATGATCAATGTGTGCCCCCAAAGGACAAATTCGATATGGAGATACTACAACTCGAACTTCCTCTTTATTCACATTTGCCATTTTGGAAACTATCTCTCTCATTTCATTTAGCTGCAGTTTACATATGGATTAATCACTGAGTATCAAAGACTATTGAATAAGCAAAGTTTTATCAAAAGGCAATGCTTCCTCCACTCTAACTTTTCATTCAGGTTAAAAGGCAAACCCGCCCCCCCTAGTGCACAAGGCTCCCCGACTTACGAGGGTAAGGGTGAAAGTCAATTGTATGCAATCTTACCAATGCATTTTTGCAACAAGGCTGTTTCACCAAAATTTATCAGTGCTCCAAGGCTTGCCCTCAACTTTTCATTCCGGTTCTCGTTATATTTTTCAATTACTTCCACTTCCATACAATATTGTAAAAATGTCAACAACCATAAATTATGGCGAAGTAGCCTTATGAGTTAAAAAAGTTACTAGCAAATTACATTCATGCCATACATTATCCCGAGATTGAGCCACATTACAGTATTGGAAAGGATTTACCATACATTCCTTGCTCACAGATCAATCAATCTTATAATAATACAATCCAAAACCCTGTATATTTAGCTTTCCTGTTATCACAAGACTACACCAATGCAAAAATTCTTGCATTCAAGAGCAAGCTAAATACGAAAATGATAGCACAGTAACCAATCCAAATGCAACTAAAAATGTGAAGAAAAAAAAAGATGTACAAATATCAGTTTCCAGATAAATAAGCCAATTGCGAACTAACCAATGCAAGATCAAATCTAATAATATACAAGATACAGAATCCTATCAACAATCATCTTCAAAGCGAAGAATGCACCACCGTGAATCAAATCGAAACAGCAATGTCACCACGCGATGCGCAAATTACAGCCATGTCCGCAGCTGCAAACTTGTTCCGCGACGAAAATGCGAGGGTGGATTGAGAACACAAACCAGATCGGAAAATTCACCACAGCACAGGCACAGTATCCAGATGAGGATAAAACGACGCACTTGCTCTCACATAAAATGTACCAGATCAGCGGTTGGAGAAGCGGCAAAATCGGTTGAAAGCTACATTCACTTCATTTTTACTCTTCGTCATCATCCTCTCTCCACATGTTATAAGATGGATGATGAATCAATGGTGATAAGAAAAAAAAAATATTGGGTATAAAAAATGACAAGAATACATTATCATGTTAGATAC
>JAVKPL010006290.1:0-25782 GCA_032173675.1 Gastrolobium villosum
CCTCTTGCTACGTTAGGTTCACTTCATATCCTCTACATAGGATCAAGGATTAGTTGTAGCACTCCGAGGTATAACAACCTGATCATCATTGTTATCACTTGATATCTTGATCATCATTATTGCCACTGTATTTATGATTCTTATACGGAAATATATCTTCAAAGAAAAGAACTTCCCTTGACTCAATAACTGTATTAGCATGTATATCTGATACATCTGATTTATACACTAGAAACCGATAAGCACTACTATTAAGTGCATAACCGATGAATACACAATCCACGGTTTTAGGTCCGATTTTCAACCTTTTAGGTTTAGGAACCGTAACCTTAGCCAAGCACCCCCACACTCTAAAGTATTTCAGGGATGGCTTCTTACCTTTCCATATGTCATATGGTATGTTTTTTTGTCTTTTTGTGGGACATTCTATTAATTAATACTAGCCGTCAACATGGCTTCCCCCCACAAATTCTGTGGTAAACCAGACGTAATCAACATGGCATTCATCATCTCTTTTAATGTCCGATTTTCCTTTCTGCAATCTCATTTGATTGCGGTGAATAAGGAGCTGTTGTCTGGTGTATAATACCAGACTCTATACAGAATTCCGAAGTTGGCTATCAAATTCTCCCCACTAATCGCCTGTGTACATTTTAATTTTCTTGTTGAGTCGATTTTAACTTCACTTTTATATTGCTTAAAGTAATAATCGCTTCATCTTTACTATTAAGTAAGTATACATAACAATATCTACTGCAATTATGAATAAATGTAATAAAGTATTTCTATTAACCCTAGACGGTGTAGATTTCATGTCACATATATCAGTATGTATTAAATCTAATAATTCGGTTGATCTTTCAACTGATTTAAAAGGTGATTTCAAAAATTTTGATTCAACACATACTTGGCACTTATCATTTAAACATTCAAATCTAGGTAATAAATCTAAATGAATTAAAGTCTTAATTGACCTTAAATTAACATGTCCTAATTAGTAGTATTATTAATAATATCAGAATTGTTTACAGTCATCACATTCAGTTTGAAAAGGCCCTCACTAAGGTAGCACTTCCTACGTACACATCATTCTTAGTAAGTACAAACTTATCGGAAACAACTACAAGTTTAAAGCCATTCTTGCTTAACGGAGATCCAGAGACTAAGTTTTTGCGAATATCAGGCACATGGAGCACATCATTCAGTGTCACTATCTTGCCAGATGTCATCTTCAAAGCCACTTTTCCCACACCTTCAACTTTTGAAGTAGATGAATTACCCATATAGAGTTTCTCACCATTATCAGTAGGAGTATAGGAGGAGAACATCCTCTTGTTTGAGCAGACATGTCTGGTGGCGCCAGTGTCCACCCACCATTCCTTGGTGTCTCCAATAAGATTGCATTCCATGACCACTGCTGCCAGATTCAATTCTTCAACCTGATCAACAATATCAATCATATTGGCTTGAGTGCTCTTCTTCTTCTTATTGAACTTTTGTGGCTTTCTCTGATCTTTCTTTTGTTCCTTCTTACAATCCCTTGCACGGTGGCCAGGATTCCCACAATTGAAACAGTTGCCTTTGAACTTATTGCCCTTTCCTTGCTTAGCATTTCCATCTTCAGAATATTTCCTCTTCTTTGACTTAGATCCCTCTTCAACTACATTAGCCTTGGAGATCATAGGGTTATTGCCATTCCTCTTGTCAGACATCTTATTGTCTTCTTCTATTCTCAATCTGGTAACTAGATCTTCAAGTGACAATTCCTTGCGCTTATGCTTCAGATAATTCTTGAAGTCCCTCCAAGAGTCTGGTAATTTCTCTATGAAGGCAGCAACTTGAAAGGACTCACTAAGAGACATCCTTCTGCATGAATTTCATGCACAATCACTTGAAGTTCCTCAACTTGACTCACAACAAATTTGGAGTCTTGCATCTTGAAGTCTAAGAATCTGCCAACTATGAATTTCTTCAAGGCAGCATCCTCAGTTTTATACTTCTTGTCCAGACTTTCCCAAAGTTCCTTACTGGTCTTCAGGGTACAGTACACAATATACAATGAGTTGTCTAGAGCATTGAGAATATAGTTCCTGCAAAGGAAGTCAGAATGCTTAAAAGCATCAATGGCAGCAACCTTTTCCTTGTCAGATTGTTCTCCCTCATTCAGTGTGGGAACATCTTCCTTGAGGAAACGATCCAGACTCAGTGTTTTCAAATAGGACAACATCTTCTGTTGCCAGCGTTTGAAGTTTGTTCCATTCAGTTTTTCAGGCTTATCAGCATGCATTGGAACAGAGGCATTAACATTGGCATTGTTTGTACTTACAGTAGCCATTTCTGTTACACAAACAGAATCCGAAATTAATCACACAGATTAATTCGTCACATAGTAATTAAAACAGATACAGTATATATAACGAAAAATAAAATATACTGATCACAGGTTCAAAACACCGAAAATTGTCTTAAGATTGTTATTGAAGACAGAGGGTGATATCAAATCACTATAGCCTTGAACCCATGTATTTGACAGAAGGGGTAGATGATAAGAGTTATTACTGTGCAATAAAAAAATAAGAACAGACTTACTTGTAGTATGAATACAGAAATAGACAGAAGAATGTATGCAGGAGAGGATTGAATCCGAGCCCACAGAAAGTGTCTCCTTAAGACAATTTGCCCCCTCACTGATGCCCAAGGTTGATGGACACTTGTCTCCCAGGATAGAACGGATTCCGTCTGAAGAATGGTGGCACTACTATAACACCTCACAATTCTAAATTAAGTAATTAAGGTATTAAGTGAGTAATTAAGGGATGGATTAATGAAAATCCCAAAGATTAGGCCAAAATACAAAGAAAGGGCAAAACGGTAATTAGCCAACACGCAACCCTAGGAAGATAAAAAATTGAGCTGAGGTCTCAAATGATAAAAAATAAGCCTGGAAATGGATTCATAACGGAAAATTGAGTGGATAGGCAAGTTTCAGAAAAATCAGTGAATAGTGTTTTTCGCGGGTAAAAATATCGCAGTCAGATTGCACCGTAAAACGTGCCAGTGGAATTTTGAGCTCTATGTTTCAAATATGAATTTTAAATGGTCCATAGAAATAGGAAATATGATTTCTGATAATATTTGAGGAATTTAAGTCAATTTGTGGAAGCGTGCGAACGGCGCGCGCTGTAGCTTAAAGCAGTGTTTTTCCCGAACAACCGGAAAGCTCCGGATTCATCTGAGTGAGTATAATTAAAGGACATTAGTTAATGTTAAAAATTAGAATTTCTAAATAAGTTTTGAATTTACGGACGTTTAGTGAAATCGGAGAGAAATCCGGATGAGTGTTAAATCGCGTGGGACCCGTTCCCACTTAAACCACTTAAGCCACATCACCCTAGGATACTATTCATCATCATTTTACTCCTCCCTCATGAGCAAACCCGCAGCCCCCTTCCCAAAACACCATTTCCACTTCCAATTTTCATTTCATTATAACTTAGTCATTTTAACACCAAATCAAGTGATTCTTGTGTTGAAACTTGATGGAAAACACCTTCTAAATCCATTGGTAGCCTTGTTTATCCTTGAAAGTGAGTGTGTGAGGAGATCTAGCCCCATTTCAGTTGCGGTTTTGGTGGTATTTTTGGTGATCATGATGCTTTCAAATGCTCCAATGGTGGAGTATACTTAGGTGGAGCCATATACCGTTCAATTGGGTGAGTTATTTCAACATTTCATTGGTTGAATTTTGAGTTTTGATTATTGACCCTAAAGAGGGATTTTGTGATATGTGGTGTTAGGGAGCTCAAATGGAAAATGTCTATTAGATGATAATGTCTTAGAATGATGTATTAAAGCTAGAAATGCTATGAAAATTTTTGGTGAAAAATGTTGATTTTAACTTAGTAAAATTTTGAGGTGTCAAGACTTTGAACTTTGAAAATGTGTTAGGAGTGTATTGGTGAGTGGTTGTATGATTGTATGATGATATAATAGGATGATATGAGGTGTGGAGTGGTTAAAACTGATGGAAATTCATTGTATGTGAACTAGTGAGAATTCAACCGTTTTAGGCAAAAATGAGGAGATGTTGTTTTGGAAAATGTTAGTGATGTGTTGTGTGTTGAAAAGGTAATTAGATGGGTTGTGTGGTGATTGGCATGTGGAAGGATCAATGCAAAAATAATAAGTGTTGAAATTGGCCTAATGTGCCTAAAGTGAAATATTTCGCAAAACGTTGTGTAAAAGTCGTAAAACAGAAAAACAGTGATTGAACTAGCCTTTTAGTAACCTAAGGAAATGTAATAAAATGAGAAAGAGAATTTAGAAAAATAAAACCTAAATTAACACTAAGTTGGCCGAACCCTCCTAGTGGTGAGGTGAGAATTCGACGTTTTCGCGTTTTGACGTATTTTGACTGAAACTGACGGCTATACATGGTTGTATAGGTTGTTGTACGTGGATTTAAAACCGGAATAGTGAAACAGTGGATTGCCCTTGGTCTTGGACCAAGTGGATTGAGGTAAGTGATGTTATTTACACATGTTTTGTGAAATTCAAGTGTGGTTTAAAGTTCTAAGTGTGTGGAACTGACCTCTATGTAGGCATTCCTGTGTATCAAGCTATAAGTGGAGTTCTGCAGAGCTCTGGGTTTGATTTTCTCATGTTGCATGAGAATTCAATTCTCATGTTGTGACTCAACTAGTGGTGGGTCCCACATTTATTAAAAAGACAAAAAAAAACTTTGCACGCAAATCGAAGGGTCACAACATAAGAATTGAATTCTCATGTAACATGAGAAAATATTTTCCCATATATATATATATATATAAATCAACGATAAATAAATAAGTATCAAATATTATAATCACATGGCAGTAATATGTGGAAGCACCCTGCTGAAGTTAAAGTCTTCAAGTCATGGATTTTTTAGTTAAGTAATCATTAGTTATTTAGATTTTATGTGTAAAAGTAATGATTACGTATTTTGAGTCTATCTGTAACACACACACACACACAAGCACACACAACACTTGACGGGAACAAAGAGAACAAAAAGAAAAGGGAAACAGAGAGGAGAATTCAAAAGAAAAGAAAAAAAAAGGGAAAGAAAAATCGATTGGAAGGAAAGGAGAAAAGAAAAAAGAAATGAGAAGGGAAACAGATACAAAAGAGAGAAAAATTGAGAGAAGAAAATAAAGGAAAGGAAGGTAATATTGGAAGAAAATCTCATTCTCCTAATTTTATTTATTTTATATGTAAAGTTGGTATTTTGAAATTATTTCTTTAAAAATTGCGAAGATACCGTTACTCTGTCCAAATGTTTTCTTCTGAATATTTTTCTATTCTTTTGATTTATCTGTTATCTTTGAATTTTTGGATTTGATAAGTTTATTCATATTAGTTTTAAGAATGATCTTGAATCAAGAATATAGAATTAATGGATTCCTTTTGTACCAAAAGCATATTAACGGAATATTATAATCTTTTACTGAAATAATTCTGATGTGACTGACCCACAAGGGGATCAGAATGGTTATAAGGCAAGGTGTAACATCCCGTGTGCACCCGGTGTATTAAACATACTTATGGCAGTAGTGCAGCTAAATAAATGCGGAAGCTAACTTTTTCTTTTCAATTATGACGTTATCATTATTAAACAAGTTGATTACTTAATCCTCTTTCAAAATATGGCCTGTATGTAAATTGCAATACATAACTAACTGAAAGATCTCATAACATATATAGTATTAAGTCACAGAACTACAACACGTAGACCAGACCAAATCCAAATACAGAAGTACAACTCGAACATAAACTAACAAGTCTAAAATCAATGTGGCATAGACAACCCCATGCTCACCAAATAACAGCATAATCATCAAGTCTCAATACAATAGTCATGATAGGAAAATCAGGCATAATCATGTAAAATAACTAAATCATCAAGCATGCATCAGTTAGCTCAACTCCGGCCTCCTGCCGCCCGAGGTCTCAACCCCCAAGGTACCTGAACCTGAAATGTGCCCCAACACAGGGTGAGATCTCTAAAAAGAAATCTCAGTAAGACAATGTGTACTCAAGGATCTCTCCACCCCAAGCTCACTTACATGTGCAATATAAGTTCTCAAATAATAAAATAATATAAGTTCCAAAATCTGTTCAATGCAGCACATATCCATGTCATGTGTGTAATAATCCTACTGGCCAGAGAATAAACATGTAGGGATTACATACGTCTACAACCTACAATACAAGGAACACCGCTTGTACCTCACCCACATATTCACCATCTTGTATGTCTCCACATACTCAGGCTTACCGTCTAGGTGGTACATCACATACGTATCATGTGACACTTGCATTCAATTAAAACAGCTCAATAGCATTCCAGTAATCATCACATAATTTCATAAAAACACATTATGCATATAAACCATCCATCCATGAGGTATGGTGGAACTAACAATGGAAAAAACCAAGGACACGAAAGCTTACCTCTTAAGCAATCAATCCCAAGTCAAGAGTCCACAATAGCTCAAGGTCCACAAACAGCATAATTACAATCTGTTTAGACCATAAACATCATCAATATTCATACTCTAAAGGTTCATTTCATTATGACAACATTTCCTTTTTCGTTGAGTTCTCTTTAGGCTTCTCCCAAAGCCATAAGCCCGCAATCTAGGTGATTCTGACTTAATAACTTATTACATAGGTTCATATTAACCAACCATGGGGTCCTTAACCAACCCACACTTCTGATTGGACAGAAAAGGCTCATCCACGAATTTCCTAGAATATCCTGATATATCACGGGGCCATATCCGGATATCACAAACCCCATATCCGGATATTTCGCGACAGAATGCAATTTCTGCATTTTGCGAAGATATCCCTCAAAGGTTTCTCTTTAACACTAGTGAACATTAAAGCATGCATTTTTATACCCCTTTAGACCAGTGTTCATGCTAGTTGCTTAATTATCTCATTAAACATGTCAAGACTTGATCTTTAACCATGAAACTTCAAGAATCAAGGTTGTGGTGCATTCCAATGGCTCAAAATAGAGCAAAGGAAGGTGCTTGGAGCTTTCTACACAGCTCCAAAGGTATGACTTCACAAGGCCACAAAAATGGCTATCAAACAAGGTCCTTTGTCTATCAAAATGGCTTCTTGAAGCCTTAAATGCCAAGAAAAATACTCCCACACACTTCAACAAGAGCGAACACCCAACACACAACAAATTAAACTCTCAAAATCTAATTTTTCTCTCACATCAATGTTGCTATCAAGTGTCTATAAGGCTAGATGTGAAGAATCTCATTATAAAAGTGGTTCCTTGAGGGATTATATGGAGAAAGAGGCAATGGTTTGGTGAAGAAGAAGGGTGGCAGCAGCTGAGTATCAAAAAACTCACGTAGGCAGACAATAGAAACTGACCTAGGTCTTTATGCCAAGCCTATATATAATCCGCTTAAGTTTTATCCGTCGGTATTAGCATTAATAGCTCCGCTAATCATTTTAATCTCAAACTTCATATTCTGAACATAGCCATTTTTCTAGGATTTGTCATATTTTTATTATAATTTTCGCAGCACTTTGTCGTTACGCGTTTTTACGTAGCCGCCATCAGTCCTGACGTCAGTTCTTATTATTTTGACTCCAAACTTGGTATACAAGTCCTAAAAATTATTCTAAGAATATTCATACATTTATTATAATTTTCTGGGATACTTAATCGGTACACACTTATACCGTGAAGGAGAACCGATATCTGCACTTTTCGTCAAAAAGTGACTTTCAACATTATTAAGCCCTTATATTAATTATTTAAGCTCTCTCATAATTATTCAAGGTTAATTATGGAATTTACCTCTTAACTCATAATTAAATTAATTAAATTCCTAATTTAACGATGCAGGTTCTTACAAAAGGAACATCTTATGAAGGCTCGAGTTCCGCTATAAGAACCTGCACCGTTAAATTAGGAATTTGAATAATTGACCTTGGATAAATATAGAAAGATTAGAATAATTATTAAGAAGGGCAGATAATGCTTAAATCATTGTTCTGATAAAAAGTGCAGATATCGATTCCGCTTCATGGTATAAATGTGTACCGACGAAGTATCCTGAAAAACTGTAATAAAAATACATATGTTCCTAAAAAAATATCTAGGTCTAAGAGTTTGGAGTAATAATAATGACCGGTGATGTCCGAACTAATACCGGCTTTGTATAAAATGCGTACCGATAAAATGTTGCAGAAAATTATAAGAAAAATATGATAATTCGTAGAAAAATGTCTAGGTTAAAAATATTAAGTTTGGTAGAAAAATAATTAGCAAAGATATTAGAACTAATACCGGGTGCTTAAGAGTGTGTCACTATAAATAGGTGGGCACACTAACCTAGGTCAGAAATTCACACTAATCCTACGTAGCTTGGCTGTTGTCACCTTCTTCTCCATAGGAAAGTTTGAGCTTTTCTTCACTTGTACACCCAAGACTCCACCTTTCTTCTTGATTATCCTCTTCCATCATTGTGCATACTTGTTAGCAAGCATTGTGGGAGTGGGTGGGAGTTCTTGTGAGTTTGGGATTTTGTTTTGGGGCATTGAAGGGCTTCCCTCCATTGTTGTGGAAGTGGGAGCTTGTTTCACCTCCATTGAAGCTTCAAGAACCAAGCTTTGGGAGGAAAGAACCTACCTTGGTGTGGGGATTGTTGTGCACCACCAAGTCAGTGGCTTGGAGCACCCCTTGGCCCTCAAAGCTTCCCCATTTTCTAATGTCAAAGGTCCCTAGGTAACTACAAGTCACTTTCTTTGTAAATTCTTGAAAATGAGCTATTTTGTGAAGTAAAACGCGAAAATACTAATGATACATGTAAAATATGTTAGAATGATGTTTAAGCATGTTATTTGGACTTCTGTTTTGATAAAAATCAGACCTTGGACCCTTGGAAGCCATTGAAACCGTGGATTATGCAGAAAATTTTGCATATTTCATTTTCTATCCTCGCGGTAATCGATTACCCTGCGCATGGTAATCGGTTACCATGTGGAGTAATCGATTATCCTGATTTTGGTAATCGGTTACCATGTTGAGTAATCGATTACCGTGTGGAGTAATCGATTACCCCCTGTATGGTAATCGATTACCCCCTGTCAGAAAGACCAGAAACCAGTTCTGATGCATGAGAAAGTCCCCATTTGGGCATGGTACCCTAGGAAGTCAGTGTTACTATTGAGAATTAATATTTTTACAGTGGGGGTTAATACACGATAATTATGATTTAGAAAGCATGTAAACGAAAGAAAAAACATTGCTTAATGGATATGAAACTTGGGATTAGTGAATATTAAATTATGTTTTCGTACAAAACAGATTGCAATTGTCGTATTGTGTGACTGTTGGGTGCCTGTGTATACCATGCCTTTGGATAGGGATTTTGACACTACTAGTAAGCTTTCGTGTCCTCGGTTTTACCCATTGATGGTTCCACCATGCCTCATGGAGGGATGATTTATATGCATGATGTGTTATTTTCTGAAAATATATTTGTTTATAAGATGAATATTGGATATGTTGTTGAGCTGAATTATATGTTAGTGCATTTGCGATATGTATATGTATGTGGGGTATTCACACGAGACGATAACCCCTGAGCATGTCAGGCCACATGCAAGATGGTAAACCCGTGTGTGAAGTGCATGGTGGACTCCTTGTACTTTGGGTTGTAGACGTACGTAATGCCTACATTTTGTTCTCTAGACCCACTGGTAATCGATTACCACAGTGTAAATTTCGAAAAATTGAGTTTTTCTAAACTAAAAGAAAGGGGTTTAACTTGATGGGTAGAACTCCAAATGGTACGTGGTTTGAAACCACGCGTAGATAACGTAAAGGACTACAACTTGGTAAAATGTGAGAGTAAGATGGTGAGTTTAATTGAATTGAATATAAAGAATGATTAATGATGTTAGTAAAATGTATGATTCCGCGAACTGCATTTACAATTATAGTGTTGTTTTAATTGATTACGGAAAAAGTATTGATGTAAGAAAAGGAATATGATAAAAGAAAAATTTGCCCGTAATTTAATTAACCCAATCACTGTGATTGTAACTGCGCTTAATATCATAATCAATGTTAACAATACCGGTGTACAACGGGCTGTTACAGTTGTGCCCTTTTATCATATTATGCAAACACACAAATATTTTACTGGTTTAATTATTTTGACAAATTATTTATTAATTTAATATGAGTAAAACATGCATGGGAGTATATATGTTTGAGTCGCGCATCACCTCCGGGTACAATTTGTACAAAAGTAAGCGCAATGTAGGATGCACATTTTAATAGTGCACGCTCAAGTGATGCTCGCCTTCCATACACATCTTGCATAAAGTGACACGTAACAGATGCATTTTTCCTTTTACACAAGTTGCGTATGTGAGTGGATGCACGGCTTGAATGCGTATTGCCAGCATGCGTGTCTTTGCACATTAGATTGATAAATAATTTATCAAAATAATTAAATAAATTATATGTTTCTAGTTCTGCATTGAATGGGTTAAAAAGCCCAACATCATAAAACCGAGGCAGTGACAAGTTAAACAAGTTTTATGATCTTTTTCCCTTCCTTTTTAGGGCTAAACACCAATTTCAATTATTATCCTTCGTATAGGAAAGCACCTCGGCAGTGGTACAAGAAATTTGAATCATTCATGACCGATCACAAGTTTGAAAAGACAGAAGCCGACCACTGCGTATTTGTGAAGAGGTATGAGGACAAAGATTTTTTGATCTTGTTGTTATATGTTGTCGACGTGCTTATTGTAGGGAAAGACAAATCGAGGATAGCCGCCCTGAAGAGGTATGAGCACACATCTCAACTACTATATAAACACACTATGTACCACCAAGGTACGATGATCCTTTACTCTCACAACATAAACACCTGCCTCCTTAAGCATCGGAGTGTCTTCGCAGGTACCCCCCATCTGGTGCAACGTGAAGGTCGAAGGACCGAGAGCTGAAGCTCACCCCAACAACAATATCAGGCCCAGGCCAGAAACAACCAAAGGACTTTCAACCGTGTGTGATTTGGGCTTAATACGTATTGGGCTATCCCTACCGTATCTGGTCTGATCACATACTTATAATATTTATAATATGAGATTAGAATTGTCATGTAACATGAGATTTCTTTTTCCCTTCCTTTTTAGGTCTAAACACCAATTTCAATTATTATCCTTCGTATAGGAAAGCACCTCGGCAGTGGTACAAGAAATTTGAATCATTCATGACCGATCACAAGTTTGAAAAGACAGAAGCCGACCACTGCGTATTTGGGAAGAGGTATGAGGACAAATATTTTTTGATCTTGTTGTTATATGTTGTCGACGTGCTTATTGTAGGGAAAGAGAAATCGAGGATAGCCGCCCTGAAGAGGTATGAGCACACATCTCAACTACTATATAAACACACTATGTACCACCAAGGTACGATGATCCTTTACTCTCACAACATAAACACCTGCCTCTGATACTGACTTAAGCATCGGAGTGTCTTCGCAGGTACCCCCCATCTGGTGCAACGTGAAGGTCGAAGGACCGAGAGCTGAAACTCACCCCAACAAGAATATCAGGCCCTGGCCAGAAACAACCAAAGGACTCTTAACCGAGTGTGATTTGGGCTTAATACGTATTGGGCTATCCCTACCGTATCTGGTCTGATCACATACTTATAATATTTATAATATGAGATTAGAATTGTCATGTAACATGAGATTTCTTTTTCCCTTCCTTTTTAGGGCTAAACACCAATTTCAATTATTATCCTTCGTATAGGAAAGCACCTCAGCAGTGGTACAAGAAATTTGAATCATTCATGACCGATCACAAGTTTGAAAAGACAGAAGCCGACCACTGCGTATTTGTGAGGAGGTATGAGGACAAAGATTTTTTGATCTTGTTGTTATATGTTGTCGACGTGCTTATTGTAGGGAAAGACAAATCGAGGATAGCCGCCCTGAAGAGGTATGAGCACACATCACAACTACTATATAAACACACTATGTACCACCAAGGTACGATGATCCTTTACTCTCACAACATAAACACCTGCCTCTGATACTGACTTAAGCATCGGAGTGTCTTCGCAGGTACCCCCCATCTGGTGCAACGTGAAGGTCGAAGGACCGAGAGCTGAAACTCACCCCAACAAGAATATCAGGCCCTGGCCAGAAACAACCAAAGGACTCTCAACCGTGTGTGATTTGGGCTTAATACGTATTGGGCTATCCCTACTGTATCTGGTCTGATCACATACTTATAATATTTATAATATGAGATTAGAATTGTCATGTAACATGAGATTTCTTTTTCCCTTCCTTTTTAGGGCTAAACACCAATTTCAGTTATTATCCTTCGTATAGGAAAGCACCTCGGCAGTGGTACAAGAAATTTGAATCATTCATGACCGATCACAAGTTTGAAAAGACAGAAGCCGACCACTGCGTATTTGTGAAGAGGTATGAGGACAAAGATTTTTTGATCTTGTTGTTATATGTTGTCGACGTGCTTATTGTAGGGAAAGACAAATCGAGGATAGCCGCCCTGAAGAGGTATGAGCACACATCTCAACTACTATATAAACACACTATGTACCACCAAGGTACGATGATCCTTTACTCTCACAACATAAACACCTGCCTCTGATACTGACTTAAGCATCGGAGTGTCTTCGCAGGTACCCCACATCTGGTGCAACGTGAAGGTCGAAGGACCGAGAGCTGAAGCTCACCCCAACAACAATATCAGGCCCAGGCCAGAAACAACCAAAGGACTCTCAACCGTGTGTGATTTGGGCTTAATACGTATTGGGCTATCCCTACCGTATCTGGTCTGATCACATACTTATAATATTTATAATATGGGATTAGAATTGTCATGTAACATGAGATTTCTTTTTCCCTTCCTTTTTAGGGCTAAACACCAATTTCAATTATTATCCTTCGTATAGGAAAGCACCTCGGCAGTGGTACAAGAAATTTGAATCATTCATGACCGATCACAAGTTTGAAAAGACAGAAGCCGACCACTGCGTATTTGTGAAGAGGTATGAGGACAAAGATTTTTTGATCTTGTTGTTATATGTTGTCGACGTGCTTATTGTAGGGAAAGACAAATCAAGGATAGCCGCCCTGAAGGGGTATGAGCACACATCTCAACTACTATATAAACACACTATGTACCACCAAGGTACGATGATCCTTTACTCTCACAACATAAACACCTGCCTCTGATACTGACTTAAGCATCAGAGTGTCTTCGCAGGTACCCCCCATCTGGTGCAACGTGAAGGTCGAAGGACCGAGAGCTGAAGCTCACCCCAACAACAATATCAGGCCCAGGCCAGAAACAACCAAAGGACTCTCAACCGTGTGTGATTTGGGCTTAATACGTATTGGGCTATCCCTACCGTATCTGGTCTGATCAAATACTTATATTTTTTTTTGGTCTGATCACATACTTATAATATTTATAATATGAGATTAGAATTGTCATGTAACATGAGATTTCTTTTTCCCTTCCTTTTTAGGGCTAAACACCAATTTCAATTATTATCCTTCGTATAGGAAAGCACCTCGGCAGTGGTACAAGAAATTTGAATCATTCATGACCGATCACAAGTTTGAAAAGACAGAAGCCGACCATTGCGTATTTGTGAAGAGGTATGAGGACAAAGATTTTTTGATCTTGTTGTTATATGTTGTCGACGTGCTTATTGTAGGGAAAGACAAATCGAGGATAGCCGCCCTGAAGAGGTATGAGCACACATCTCAACTACTATATAAACACACTATGTACCACCAAGGTACGATGATCCTTTACTCTCACAACATAAACACCTGCCTCTGATACTGACTTAAGCATCGGAGTGTCTTCGCAGGTACCCCCCATCTGGTGCAACGTGAAGGTCGAAGGACCGAGAGCTGAAGCTCACCCCAACAACAATATCAAGCCCAGGCCAGAAACAACCAAAGGACTCTAAACCGTGTGTGATTTGGGCTTAATACGTATTGGGCTATCCCTACCGTATATGGTCTGATCACATACTTATAATATTTATAATATGAGATTAGAATTGTCATGTAACATGAGATTTCTTTTTCCCTTCCTTTTTAGGGCTAAACACCAATTTCAATTATTATCCTTCGTATAGGAAAGCACCTCGGCAGTGGTACAAGAAATTTGAATCATTCATGACCGATCACAAGTTTGAAAAGACAGAAGCCGACCACTGCGTATTTGTGAAGAGGTATGAGGATAAAGATTTTTTGATCTTGTTGTTATATGTTGTCGACGTGCTTATTGTAGGGAAAGACAAATCGAGGATAGCCGCCCTGAAGAGGTATGAGCACACATCTCAACTACTATATAAACACACTATGTACCACCAAGGTACGATGATCCTTTACTCTCACAATATAAACACCTGCCTCTGATACTGACTTAAGCATCGGAGTGTCTTCGCAGGTACCCCCCATCTGGTGCAACGTGAAGGTCGAAGGACCGAGAGCTGAAGCTCACCCCAACAACAATATCAGGCCCAGGCCAGAAACAACCAAAGGACTCTCAACCGTGTGTGATTTGGGCTTAATACGTATTGGGCTATCCCTACCGTATCTGGTCTGATCACATACTTATAATATTTATAATATGAGATTAGAATTGTCATGTAACATGAGATTTCTTTTTCCCTTCCTTTTTAGGGCTAAACACCAATTTCAATTATTATCCTTCGTATAGGAAAGCACCTCGACAGTGGTACAAGAAATTTGAATCATTCATGACCGATCACAAGTTTGAAAAGACAGAAGCCGACCACTGCGTATTTGTGAAGTGGTATGAGGACAAAGATTTTTTGATCTTGTTGTTATATGTTGTCGACGTGCTTATTGTAGGGAAAGACAAATCGAGGATAGCCGCCCTGAAGAGGTATGAGCACACATCTCAACTACTATATAAACACACTATGTACCACCAAGGTACGATGATCCTTTACTCTCACAACATAAACACCTGCCTTTGATACTGACTTAAGCATCGGAGTGTCTTCGCAGGTACCCCCATCTGGTGCAACGTGAAGGTCGAAGGACCGAGAGCTGAAGCTCACCCCAACAACAATATCAGGCCCAGGCCAGAAACAACCAAAGGACTCTCAACCGTGTGTGATTTGGGCTTAATACGTATTGGGCTATCCCTACCGTATCTGGTCTGATCACATACTTATAATATTTATAATATGAGATTAGAATTGTCATGTAACATGAGATTTCTTTTTCCCTTCCTTTTTAGGGCTAAACACCAATTTCAATTATTATCCTTCGTATAGGAAAGCACCTCGGCAGTGGTACAAGAAATTTGAATCATTCATGACCGATCACAAGTTTGAAAAGACAGAAGCCGACCACTGCGTATTTGTGAAGAGGTATGAGGACAAAGATTTTTTGATCTTGTTGTTATATGTTGTCGACGTGCTTATTGTAGGGAAAGACAAATCGAGGATAGCAGCCCTGAAGAGGTATGAGCACACATCTCAACTAATATATAAACACACTATGTACCACCAAGGTACGATGATCCTTTACTCTCACAACATAAACACCTGCCTCTGATACTGACTTAAGCATCGGAGTGTCTTCGCAGGTACCCCCCATCTGGTGCAACGTGAAGGTCGAAGGACCGAGAGCTGAAGCTCACCCCAACAACAATATCAGGCCCAGGCCAGAAACAACCAAAGGACTCTCAACCGTGTGTGATTTGGGCTTAATACGTATTGGGCTATCCCTACCGTATCTGGTCTGATCACATACTTATAATATTTATAATATGAGATTAGAATTGTCATGTAACATGAGATTTCTTTTTCCCTTCCTTTTTAGGGCTAAACACCAATTTCAATTATTATCCTTCGTATAGGAAAACACCTCGGCAGTGGTACAAGAAATTTGAATCATTCATGACCGATCACAAGTTTGAAAAGACAGAAGCCGACCACTGCGTATTTGTGAAGAGGTATGAGGACAAAGATTTTTTGATCTTGTTGTTATATGTTGTCGACGTGCTTATTGTAGGGAAAGACAAATCGAGGATAGCCGCCCTGAAGAGGTATGAGCACACATCTCAACTACTATATAAACACACTATGTACCACCAAGGTACGATGATCCTTTACTCTCACAACATAAACACCTGCCTCTGATACTGACTTAAGCATCGGAGTGTCTTCGCAGGTACCCCCCATCTGGTGCAACGTGAAGGTCGAAGGACCGAGAGCTGAAGCTCACCCCAACAACAATATCAGGCCCAGGCCAGAAACAACCAAAGGACTCTCAACCGTGTGTGATTTGGGCTTAATACGTATTGGGCTATCCCTACCGTATCTGGTCTGATCACATACTTATAATATTTATAATATGAGATTAGAATTGTCATGTAACATGAGATTTCTTTTTCCCTTCCTTTTTAGGGCTAAACACCAATTTCAATTATTATCCTTCGTATAGGAAAGCACCTCGGCAGTGGTACAAGAAATTTGAATCATTCATGACCGATCACAAGTTTGAAAAGACAGAAGCCGACCACTGCGTATTTGTGAAGAGGTATGAGGACAAAGATTTTTTGATCTTGTTGTTATATGTTGTCGACGTGCTTATTGTAGGGAAAGACAAATCGAGGATAGCCGCCCTGAAGAGGTATGAGCACACATCTCAACTACTATATAAACACACTATGTACCACCAAGGTACGATGATCCTTTACTCTCACAACATAAACACCTGCCTCTGATACTGACTTAAGCATCGGAGTGTCTTCGCAGGTACCCCCCATCTGGTGCAACGTGAAGGTCGAAGGACCGAGAGCTGAAGCTCACCCCAACAACAATATCAGGCCCAGGCCAGAAACAACCAAAGGACTCTCAACCGTGTGTGATTTGGGCTTAATACGTATTGGGCTATCCCTACCGTATCTGGTCTGATCACATACTTATAATATTTATAATATGAGATTAGAATTGTCATGTAACATGAGATTTCTTTTTCCCTTCCTTTTTAGGGCTAAACACCAATTTCAATTATTATCCTTCGTATAGGAAAGCACCTCGGCAGTGGTACAAGAAATTTGAATCATTCATGACCGATCACAAGTTTGAAAAGACAGAAGCCGACCACTGCGTATTTGTGAAGAGGTATGAGGACAAAGATTTTTTGATCTTGTTGTTATATGTTGTCGACGTGCTTATTGTAGGGAAAGACAAATCGAGGATAGCCGCCCTGAAGAGGTATGAGCACACATCTCAACTACTATATAAACACACTATGTACCACCAAGGTACGATGATCCTTTACTCTCACAACATAAACACCTGCCTCTGATACTGACTTAAGCATCGGAGTGTCTTCGCAGGTACCCCCCATCTGGTGCAACGTGAAGGTCGAAGGACCGAGAGCTGAAGCTCACCCCAACAACAATATCAGGCCCAGGCCAGAAACAACCAAAGGACTCTCAACCGTGTGTGATTTGGGCTTAATACGTATTGGGCTATCCCTACCGTATCTGGTCTGATCACATACTTATAATATTTATAATATGAGATTAGAATTGTCATGTAACATGAGATTTCTTTTTCCCTTCCTTTTTAGGGCTAAACACCAATTTCAATTATTATCCTTCGTATAGGAAAGCACCTCGGCAGTGGTACAAGAAATTTGAATCATTCATGACCGATCACAAGTTTGAAAAGACAGAAGCCGACCACTGCGTATTTGTGAAGAGGTATGAGGACAAAGATTTTTTGATCTTGTTGTTATATGTTGTCGACGTGCTTATTGTAGGGAAAGACAAATCGAGGATAGCCGCCCTGAAGAGGTATGAGCACACATCTCAACTACTATATAAACACACTATGTACCACCAAGGTACGATGATCCTTTACTCTCACAACATAAACACCTGCCTCTGATACTGACTTAAGCATCGGAGTGTCTTCGCAGGTACCCCCCATCTGGTGCAACGTGAAGGTCGAAGGACCGAGAGCTGAAGCTCACCCCAACAACAATATCAGGCCCAGGCCAGAAACAACCAAAGGACTCTCAACCGTGTGTGATTTGGGCTTAATACGTATTGGGCTATCCCTACCGTATCTGGTCTGATCACATACTTATAATATTTATAATATGAGATTAGAATTGTCATGTAACATGAGATTTCTTTTTCCCTTCCTTTTTAGGGCTAAACACCAATTTCAATTATTATCCTTCGTATAGGAAAGCACCTCGGCAGTGGTACAAGAAATTTGAATCATTCATGACCGATCACAAGTTTGAAAAGACAGAAGCCGACCACTGCGTATTTGTGAAGAGGTATGAGGACAAAGATTTTTTGATCTTGTTGTTATATGTTGTCGACGTGCTTATTGTAGGGAAAGACAAATCGAGGATAGCCGCCCTGAAGAGGTATGAGCACACATCTCAACTACTATATAAACACACTATGTACCACCAAGGTACGATGATCCTTTACTCTCACAACATAAACACCTGCCTCTGATACTGACTTAAGCATCGGAGTGTCTTCGCAGGTACCCCCCATCTGGTGCAACGTGAAGGTCGAAGGACCGAGAGCTGAAGCTCACCCCAACAACAATATCAGGCCCAGGCCAGAAACAACCAAAGGACTCTCAACCGTGTGTGATTTGGGCTTAATACGTATTGGGCTATCCCTACCGTATCTGGTCTGATCACATACTTATAATATTTATAATATGAGATTAGAATTGTCATGTAACATGAGATTTCTTTTTCCCTTCCTTTTTAGGGCTAAACACCAATTTCAATTATTATCCTTCGTATAGGAAAGCACCTCGGCAGTGGTACAAGAAATTTGAATCATTCATGACCGATCACAAGTTTGAAAAGACAGAAGCCGACCACTGCGTATTTGTGAAGAGGTATGAGGACAAAGATTTTTTGATCTTGTTGTTATATGTTGTCGACGTGCTTATTGTAGGGAAAGACAAATCGAGGATAGCCGCCCTGAAGAGGTATGAGCACACATCTCAACTACTATATAAACACACTATGTACCACCAAGGTACGATGATCCTTTACTCTCACAACATAAACACCTGCCTCTGATACTGACTTAAGCATCGGAGTGTCTTCGCAGGTACCCCCCATCTGGTGCAACGTGAAGGTCGAAGGACCGAGAGCTGAAGCTCACCCCAACAACAATATCAGGCCCAGGCCAGAAACAACCAAAGGACTCTCAACCGTGTGTGATTTGGGCTTAATACGTATTGGGCTATCCCTACCGTATCTGGTCTGATCACATACTTATAATATTTATAATATGAGATTAGAATTGTCATGTAACATGAGATTTCTTTTTCCCTTCCTTTTTAGGGCTAAACACCAATTTCAATTATTATCCTTCGTATAGGAAAGCACCTCGGCAGTGGTACAAGAAATTTGAATCATTCATGACCGATCACAAGTTTGAAAAGACAGAAGCCGACCACTGCGTATTTGTGAAGTGGTATGAGGACAAAGATTTTTTGATCTTGTTGTTATATGTTGTCGACGTGCTTATTGTAGGGAAAGACAAATCGAGGATAGCCGCCCTGAAGTGGTATGAGCACACATCTCAACTACTATATAAACACACTATGTACCACCAAGGTACGATGATCCTTTACTCTCACAACATAAACACCTGCCTCTGATACTGACTTAAGCATCGGAGTGTCTTCGCAGGTACCCCCATCTGGTGCATCGTGAAGGTCGAAGGACCGAGAGCTGAAGCTCACCCCAACAACAATATCAGGCCCAGGCCAGAAACAACCAAAGGACTCTCAACCGTGTGTGATTTGGGCTATCCCTACCGTATCTGGTCTGATCACATACTTATAATATTTATAATATGAGATTAGAATTGTCATGTAACATGAGATTTCTTTTTCCCTTCCTTTTTAGGGCTAAACACCAATTTCAATTATTATCCTTCGTATAGGAAAGCACCTCGGCAGTGGTACAAGAAATTTGAATCATTCATGACCGATCACAAGTTTGAAAAGACAGAAGCCGACCACTGCGTATTTGTGAAGAGGTATGAGGACAAAGATTTTTTGATCTTGTTGTTATATGTTGTCGACGTGCTTATTGTAGGGAAAGACAAATCGAGGATAGCCGCCCTGAAGAGGTATGAGCACACATCTCAACTACTATATAAACACACTATTTACCACCAAGGTACGATGATCCTTTACTCTCACAACATAAACACCTGCCTCTGATACTGACTTAAGCATCGGAGTGTCTTCGCATGTACCCCCCATCTGGTGCAACGTGAAGGTCGAAGGACCGAGAGCTGAAGCTCACCCCAACAACAATATCAGGCCCAGGCCAGAAACAACCAAAGGACTCTCAACCGTGTGTGATTTGGGCTTAATACGTATTGGGCTA
Source organism: Gastrolobium villosum (assembly GCA_032173675.1). Taxonomy (NCBI): domain Eukaryota; kingdom Viridiplantae; phylum Streptophyta; class Magnoliopsida; order Fabales; family Fabaceae; genus Gastrolobium; species Gastrolobium villosum. Next base: position 20,538 of record JAVKPL010006290.1, read on the forward strand.
TCCCTACCGTATCTGGTCCGATCACATACTTATAATATTTATAATATGAGATTAGAATTGTCATGTAACATGAGATTTCTTTTTCCCTTCCCTTTTAGGGCTAAACACCAATTTCAATTATTATCCTTCGTATAGGAAAGCACCTCGGCGGTGGTACAAGAAATCTGAATCATTCATGACCGATCACAAGTTTGAAAAGACAGAAGCCGACCACTGCGTATTTGTGAAGAGGTATGAGGACAAAGATTTTTTGATCTTGTTGTTATATGTTGTCGACGTGCTTATTGTAGGGAAAGACAAATCGAGGATAGCCGCCCTGAAGAGGTATGAGCACACATCTCAACTACTATATAAACACACTATGTACCACCAAGGTACGATGATCCTTTACTCTCACAACATAAACGCCTGCCTCTGATACTGACTTAAGCATCGGAGTGTCTTCGCAGGTACCCCCCATCTGGTGCAACGTGAAGGTCGAAGGACCGAGAGCTGAAGCTCACCCCAACAACAATATCAGGCCCAGGCCAGAAACAACCAAAGGACTCTCAACCGTGTGTGATTTGGGCTTAATACGTTTTGGGATATCCCTACCGTATCTGGTCTGATCACATACTTATAATATTTATAATATGAGATTAGAATTGTCATGTAACATGAGATTTCTTTTTCCCTTCCCTTTTAGGGCTAAACACCAATTTCAATTATTATCCTTCGTATAGGAAAGCACCTCGGCAGTGGTACAAGAAATTTGAATCATTCATGATCGATCACAAGTTTGAAAAGACAGAAGCCGACCACTGCGTATTTGTGAAGAGGTATGAGGACAAAGATTTTTTGATCTTGTTGTTATATGTTGTCGACGTGCTTATTGTAGGGAAAGACAAATCGAGGATAGCCGCCCTGAAGAGGTATGAGCACACATCTCAACTACTATATAAACACACTATGTACCACCAAGGTACGATGATCCTTTACTCTCACAACATAAACACCTGCCTCTGATACTGACTTAAGCATCGGAGTGTCTTCGCAGGTACCCCCCATCTGGTGCAACGTGAAGGTCGAAGGACCGAGAGCTGAAGCTCACCCCAACAACAATATCAGGCCCAGGCCAGAAACAACCAAAGGACTCTCAACCGTGTGTGATTTGGGCTTAATACATATTGGGCTATCCCTACCGTATCTGGTCTGATCACATACTTATAATATTTATAATATGAGATTAGAATTGTCATGTAACATGAGATTTCTTTTTCCCTTCCCTTTTAGGGCTAAACACCAATTTCAATTATTATCCTTCGTATAGGAAAGCACCTCGGCAGTGGTACAAGAAATTTGAATCATTCATGACCGATCACAAGTTTGAAAAGACAGAAGACGACCACTGCGTATTTGTGAAGAGGTATGAGGACAAAGATTTTTTGATCTTGTTGTTATATGTTGTCGACGTGCTTATTGTAGGGAAAGACAAATCGAGGATAGCCGCCCTGAAGAGGTATGAGCTGTTAGCATATGGGTGTCCTAGAGACAATCTTTTGATTAAATAAAGGACACTAGATGTAGAACTTTGTTTGTCACAAATAAATGTAAGCACTATTTATTCAGTTTCATATTGTGTCTCGATATTACTGTTAATATTATATGAATGAACTGGATAAACCCCTTGGAATAGAACAGGTATCTCTTGAGTATCTGTGATGAGATCACGATCATGAGGATTCAGGATATTGCATGTCTATTCCTAATTATATGTTCCTAGTCTAGAGACACTGAGTTTGGGGATCAGTGATCTCGAGTAAAGACTAGTACGACTTATCTACTTGTATATGGATACAAGGTAAAGACCTCATGAGCTGCAGATATGGAGATATCTTAGCTAAAGTCGTGGGTGGACCTATAAGAGTATAGCTCGCACTGAACAGACCCAAAAAGAGACTCTATGAGGAAATCTCACAGATAGTGTCATTAGAGTAAACTCTTTATGTTTGGGTATGTCTTTCCTTAGACCAGAAGTTATTTCCTAGACTGTGTTCTTGAAGGCATGTTTTGATTGTATGCCTCGTCTGCCTGAAACATGGAGACTCATAGGTATACTGTTGGGCGTGTCCTTAAAGGGCACAGGGCTAGGGTAATAAGCTGAAAGAATTCGTCAAATCTCTGTGAGAGATTAGGTTATCTGTAAACCGGAGAAATCGGGATGACATTTACAGGGACTCGGGAATCTATGCATAGTAAAAGAGATCATGAGATGATCTGCCTTTAGAGTCAGTAAATTGAAGATTCCCTATTTCGAATAAAGCTTACCCTAAACCGCAGGGGTTGATACATTTCCTTACCCTAGGTTAATGGGAAGATAACCGAGACGAAGGGAAATACATACGGTAACCAAATATGTGCAATAGGTTGATCAAGTCATTAATCTGACTAGTTCTGGGGCAACAAAGCATTGCTAGTGCTCTGTGTTGTCATTAATTGGGTTGTGGGCTTGTTGGGCCCAAGCCCAGTTATGTCAGTAGCTAAGTTGGACCTAATGGGTCACACACTAACACCTTGTAGTCATGATGGACTAGCTTTAAAGGTATTGGGCCTAATAATGTTATTAGCCCAAGAAGCTGTTTGGAAGCCCACCTAAATGGGTGGGTGGTGCATGGAGTTTAGTAATGGGCTTGGATAGTCCAAGCCATTACTAATTAATTTAATTAGTTAAATTAATAATCAAATATTTGAATTTCGAATTTTGAATTTGAATTTTGAATTTTGAAATTTGAATTTAGAATTTGAATTTCGAATTTTGAATTTTGAATTTGAAATTTGAAATTTGAAATTTGAATTTTGAATTTTGAATTTGAATTTGAATTTTGAAATTCGAATTTTGAATTTGAAATTTGAAATTTTGAATTTTGAATTTTGAATTTGAATGTTTGAACGTTTGAATTCAAGTGTTTGAATTCGAATTTGAATTGGTTTTGAAAAGTTGTTTCAAAACAAAAGGATAAGACAGGATCTTATTGGAGCATATTCCTTGGATGAAGAAGCATCTTTGGAGGCTCTCCCTAGGCTGTTTGGTGCGCAACTTTTAGGTGATAAGAGTGTTATCTTATCACTTAAAACAAACCTCCATTCAGATTTGGTGGTTGAGGGAAACAGTAGGTGAGTTGATTCAAATTTTGAATGCAACTACACAATGTATTTGGACCCTTTCTAGGGCTGAATTATGCGCATGAGAACTATATACTATATGATAGTTTATGAATTTAAGTTTAAATTAATTTGAATTTAAATTCATGTGGATAAGATTGGAGGTTGTTGGCAAAGTTAGTTTTGCAACAGCTCCACCTTATCACACTGTTTCATGCGCAACTTTCAAATAAATTTGAAAGTTTGTTTTCATTTTGAATGATTGAATTCCCTCCTCCTCTAAAAAGGGTGCGCATAAATATGACATGTTCCTCACCTTGGGTTTCAGTGAAAACCAAGCCAACTCTCCTCCATCTATGCACCATTCTATAGGGTAGCTCAGTACACCTTTCCAAACAGGATACCTGGCCTCCACCTTCACCACTTGTGCGCATAGCAAGCCTCATTGTGGTGTTCATCTGGTGGCTTTCAAGAAAGAGTTCTTGCATCATAGACGAACGGTGGTGTGGATCACCATTAGAGGGTTTGAACCCTTCAAGCCTGACATCTCATCTCCCTGACTGATCAGGCCAAAACAAGGTAACATCATGCTGTCTTAAAGCATGAATCTATGAGTGCATGTATGTTCCGCAGTAAAATTTTTGTTTTACACCTTACATGCATCGGCCTTCAAAGGCCAGTTTACTTTCAAGTGGTATCAGAGCCCGGTTGCTTTACCATCGACGGGTGATGGTACCTTGTTTGTGAAAAGAGTCTTTCACGGTCAAAATCTTTAAAGGGTTAAAGTTTAAATTCTGCATGTGGATTTTGAATCACAAATCCTTTAAAGTGTTAAAGTTTTTGTTTTTATGAACATGAAAATTTGATTCTGTGTTCATTAAACATTATGCATCATGGTTTAGTTTCTTTTTCTTTATGAAAGTTTTAAAAGGAACACCCTTTTTGAAAGGGAAGATTCAGCCATGGAGGGTACTAAGAGTGCCTTGAATGATTTCTTATTTTTCTCCATGAATTGTGTCATGTTTATATGCATGAAATTTTGCGACAAAATTTATCATATAGTTACCTATATGATTCGGCCATGTGGAGATTTATGGCTACATGCATGGTTTAATTTTGTTTTCTTTAAGAAAGAATTAACAAAATTTGAATTGAAATTGTTTTAAATTCGGCCAATGAGAAATTTAAGATTATGAATCTTGATGTTATTTTGATGTTTAAATGTTAAATGTCAAAATACATGTGAAAAATGTTATGTGATAATATAATGTTTGTGTTTGCAAGTTTTGAACTTTTCAGGTACAAATAGGAAGGGGATGGTCATGGTGCCCGGATTTGAATTTTTTTTGAATTTTAAATTTATGTGTAATCGCGCATTTTAATTTACAAGTGTATTTGTAATTTAAATTTTGTAATTTTGTTCCTCCAAAATGTTATGGAGTTTCTTTAATTATTTGTAATTAGAGAAATAGGCTAGTGGCGTATAGACGACAAGCGGCCGTTGCTTAAAGAAGCAAAAAGGACAAAAGCGCGAGCACCATGGCTATCTCAATATAAACTGTTTATATGCATGTATGATTAGAACGTCTAGTATGCATGAATTGGGCAAACCGCGTTTTGTATGGTTATTATGTTTGTCCAAAAGCGACTAGTATATACCGATAGATGTTTGACATACGTAACGACTAGCATGATAACTTACAATATGCGTTTGATGGGACCTAATTAACCCCAAGATAAAAGGAACCCTTAAAAGGAATAAATAATTAAGCATATGATTACCTCCCACCACCAATGCTACTCAAAACTCTTCTACATAGTGGAGCTCCACAACTCAGTTGGGACCCACTGTTTCGTTGGGCTAGAGTAGTGTTTGAAGTATAAGACACTTAGGGTGCTGGTTTAATGCTTAACTAAGACATAAGTTGCAGGCACAGCCGGGCTTATGTGCTTAGGGTAATGGTGCTAGGTTGGTTGCATGAGATGCACCACTAAGTGACAAAGAGTTGTCAACCTAATGTTAAGAGAGGGTATGAGATACTGTTGATAAAGATCAACCCTTTATTTAAATTAATCTTGCGGTCTCAGACGGAGGTTAAAATAA